>JABUQX010095785.1:20000-35000 GCA_015478945.1 Trachelipus rathkii | reverse complement strand
ATTGATTTACGTATTTTGGAATATTTTTCCATAGGAAGTGTTTTCTAATGGATGGTAGTTTTATTAATTAGAAAATGCCCTAAGCAGTAGGAATAAGAAATAACAGGAAGAATAATAGATTCCGGAACAAAAACACGTGGTGAAAATAATTAGATTCATCGACGTCCAGGAAGACCACACCATTCTTATAATAGTAGAGTCTTTTAGGTAGCTTAAGACCAGTATTTCCTTGGTTATTTAAAGACTTGTGAAGTTGTACATCAGTTTCTAGGGCTGCTTGAAGTTCTTTGTAGTTAATCTTACACCAAAATAGCTTGAATACTTCATTTGTTGATATATTGAATATTGATAAAAGTGCATAACAGTCATCCTCTATTGAAGAATTCTGCTGGGGTAGAAAATCTTGTGTAACAAAGATTTCATCAAAGGATACTTCTTGAAATACTTCTTCAACAGATTGCTGAACTCCATTTGCCGCAGAAATGGAATGAGTAGGCAAAGTCGATGGCCATTAGAAGGATCTTTGAGCTGGATTTCTAACCAGAATATCCTGCAAGGATATATTTTTCTTTTTCTTATGATTTAATATGATGTACAGTCATATCATAGTCAGACAAGGAAGTTATGAAATTCTGCTCCCTTGCTTGCAAGTGATCAGTGTCTTTCTTTTTTTAAGAGACTGTGTGACTGAAAGATTATCACAAAACACATCTACCTTTCTTCCTTCTACCATATTCTGAAATAGGAGTTCTTTGCTGAATATTCTGTAGCCCATTTTAGTCGGATTCAACCGATGACTGTAAAATCACAGAGAAACCCTTTTTTCATTTTCTAGAGGAACTTTTGCCCCATCCAGGGCTGTTTGACTAGCATCACTAAATATGGATATTTGGGAGATATTAGAAGGAAAACTCATAGATATTGCATTTTAGAGAGGCCAATGATTTGCTAATTAGATGTCTAATTCATCCTATATCTGCCTCAGGATTTCATGTTACTGTGTTGAGAGTATGGTACACCTTTGAGAAAAGGAAGTAGAGGATAAACAATTTCGAAAATACCAGGATGAGAGAAGAGGAAGTAATTTAGACTACCTATGAAAAAGAGCAGATCTTTCTTTAATGATCTTACATTTTAGAATATTCCAAAAAGAGAGTTTTATCCTCATTATGGAACGTGGAGCTCTCAGTCAATCATCAAGGCTTAACATTATAGTTCTTCGAATATTATCTTTAAATTTGGAATTTATTAGCACTAAGTTTAAAATTAAAAACTTTTAACCCGTCCAATACCATTTCTAGGACCTTTACTCGTTCATCATGGATAGGAGCAGCAATAAGAATACAGTCAAAATATATAATAATTAGATGTGTACTGTGTATAAATACAAGATAAAATTTTAAAAGTTCACATAGTAATGTTATTTGAAAAACTAGTAGGAATGGAATGAAACTGTTCAACAATGTTATTATATTTGAAATTGTCATAAGGGCTGTTGAATCAGTAAAGAAAGATCTGAAAAGTTTATAAGAAATTTTAATATTTATATTAAGAAATATATTTAGACTTCTTTATATAAACACACTTTTGACCCATGGAGAGATAAAAAAAAAAAAAAAAAAAAAAAAAAAATTATAAGAAAACTGTGGAAATTTATATATTTGTTATTCTATATTAATTGAGGAAGACTAAAATTAGTATAAAGCTATCGATGTCAGGCAACAATAGAACCACAATTCCTTAATTGTATCATAATTTCACAGTCTTGCCTACTATTCGAACTCTTCCATAAACCGAAAGTTTTATGGAGTATAAGGCACCATATATAGAAAAAATCTTCTGGATCTTAGGGCGCGTGAGCAAAAACTGTTGTGTGTGTCATGTCATTGAGAGGAAAACTAACCGATTTCCCTTTTGACATATCCGCAACGTAAAATTTCTTCTATGTCTATTAAATAAAATTTTCTATTCCTATGAGAGGAGACTATTTAGAGAAAATTAATTATTAATATATTTTACACTTCACAATAATTATATAAATTTTTATATATACAATATACTATAAATGTTATATTTAGCATCAGCTATAAATAATAAAATCTTTTACAAAATATATATAATTATATATTTATATAAAATAAATATATATATATAGTATACATATATATATAAATAAAAAGATATATATTATTATATATTCAGTACATAATTAGAATTATTATATATAATATATATAATATATAAATATTTAATATATATATATATATAGAGTATATATATATATATATATATATTACATAGTACTATATATAAGTAAATAAAATAGTATATTTATAGTACTAGCTTATCATATATATATTATACACATATCTATTTACTATATATATATAGTATATATTATACATATACTCTCTCTCTCTTATATTATATATATACTATAATATTATATATATATATATAATATATATATATATTATAATTATAAAAGGAATATAAAATTAACATTGTAGATAGAAGGTAAAGCGCGTTCTTAAGGCACATCGTCGAGCCATTTGAAGAAAATTTAAACAAATTCTCTTTCCAACTGTCAGCAAGAGTGTCGTGGAAAAACCCCTTTCATTAATCTTTTTGCAATGGTGTTGTGCATATAATAAAAAGTCTCTCGTAGTAGTTGATATGATAATCTCTCTAATATTTGATATAGCGTGAGAGTTAGCGGTGAATAGGAGTGAATATATAGCGTAAGAGCATATAACAAATTAATATGTTTAAATCATAGTATATACACGTAGCATAATAATTAATTATTAAGATAACAATATAGTCTCTCTCTATCTCACACAGTGTGCACGATAGCGTCACTATATCATCGTCGTTCGCAATCCTTTCTGTATCTTCCTACTATATAGCGTTTAGCTTTTCTTTATCATCATACATTTATCTTAGCATCTCATTGATTAACTAATCACATATGCGCTCTCTATCATTCATGTTCTCTACTCATCTATCTACTTACTTCTCTAATATATTATCTCTTATTACTACTCACTATCACTATTATCAATCATCTATATATATATATAATATATTATATATATTATAAATAGATATATCATCTTACTACTTATCCTAACACTCTCTCTTATACTATTATATATATGTCTCTCCACTCTCTCTCTCTCTCGTAATATATATAATTATTATTATATACGGTATATATATACGTATATTATAAGTATTATATATATATAATATATATATTAATATAATATATAGTTATATTATTATATAAGATATATATATATATATAATATATATACTATATATTATATATATATATATTAATATTATATATATATATATATATAATATATAATATATATATTTTATTATTTTATATTTATTTATATTAAACGCGCCCGTTAGCTCAGTAGTAGAGCACTCACCAAACAAAGCGATGGGCCCAGGTTCGCAACTGGTCGGGTGGAAAAATGTGAACTATTTCATCTTCCTTTGTGACTCCTTTAACGTCCCTGCTCGATACGTTAATTAGTAAACCCCCTCCTAAGATTTGGGCTCTGCCCGTGAAGCGGTATTTGGTGTTTTATCTTCTGCAAAAAAAATATACTAATCGGCTTATCTCCTTCTTTACTATATCATATAGACAAGTAGGGACTCTGCAGTTTTTACTGTTTATTTGGGGACCACGTACAATAAACTTATTTGGGACTATTTTCTTTAAGGAACTTTCTTCAGCGGGGGCAAGGGAAAATTTTGAAACCCTTTCGAAATCACTCTTAATGCTAGAATCACCATCATTCCCTATTAAATAATTTCCACATTTCTTACTATTGCAAACGTTTTTGTTATACTCGTAGTTAGGCATTTTTCAGATTGCTATGATTTTTGAACAGCAGTAAATATCATTGAACATAATTTGATAATCAACTAATAGATTAGTATAAAGAGTAGGCGCGGAAGGAAATACAGAAGAGGGAGTTAAGTTTATATAATTTATAACGCTTGATATGGGAGGTGCTTCAATGTTATTTGTTTGTATAACTTCAAAAGAGAAACCCATACAACCATCAATAATTCTATTATTACTAAAGTCTAATAGGAACTCATATTTAGAAAATAAATCAATATCTAATATGTTCTCACATTCGAGAATGAAAAGTGATGTTCATAATCCCTTTTAGTAAAAAATTAAGGTTTTATTATAGAATCATATACGTTGATCTGACTTATATTAGCAACTGTAAGAATTCCAATCGAATTCGTATCGATGATGAATTATTCTTTAGAATTAGAATCATAAATTTGAAAGAGACGATTTAATTTTAAAATCTCTCCATGAATGTAAGGACAGGGTCCAATTTTTGCTCCCAGCTGAGCCCCGTTTTCCTACCATCTAAAATGGACATTAAAATCTTAATTTTCAGACTATTTTGACCAAGTAAGCACCAAACAACAGCTTTTTCTGACGTCTAAAACGTCGTTTTCGAGTGTTTTTCTGTGTCTGTAGTCATTGCTTTTGTATTTTAGTTTTTTGAAAACCTATGTTTTTGACTTTTGTCGAAACTCCTCCCACAATTTTTTTTGGAAATGACTTCAAACTTGAACTATGCAAATATTGGACTATTATCTAAATTATTTAGGAACTGAATTTAGATATTTGACCCCCATATCTGAGCAGTGGTCGATTTTCGAAACCTACTATTTTTCGATTTTCAAATTGAAAAATTGCGCTATTTTTTTTTTCTCTTCATCTGATCTGCCTGAAAAATTCATGACATTTGTAGTCGGGCGAGATGTACATTTTTTATTTATATCAGTTTTTTATATATGCAATAGTTTTGAATACTTTCTTGGAATAAATTTAAAAAAAAAATTTTTTTTTGAAATTATTTTTTTTTTGAGTATACAAAAATATTATCTAAGTAAAAAAGATATATCTCGCCCGACTGTAGACGCCCTGAAAATTTGATGTTGATAGGAGGAGTAGAAAAAAAATATGTCAATATTTCACTTATTAAAAAAAAATTGTTTATCGGAAGAGTGAAATATAGAGGTATGTTTTCTACACATCCTATCAACATCAAATTTTCAGGACGTATATAGTCGGGCGAGATACCTTTTTTTTACTTAGATAATTTTTTTGTATGCTCAAAAAATTTTTTTTTAAATTTCCAAAACCTATTTTTTGAAAATTTGTTGCAAGAAAAAATTTAAAACTGCTCAAAAAACTGATCTAAATAAAAAATGTGTATCTCCCCAGACAACAAATGTCCTGAAAATTTCATGCAGATCGGATAAACAGAAAAAAATATCGCAATTTTTCAATTTTTCGAAAATACTAGGTTTTCAAAATCGACCATTGCTTAGATATGGGATCAAATATAAAAATTTCGTTCCCAAATAATTTAGATGATAGTTCAGTCTTTGCATAGTTCTGGTTTGAAGTCATTTTGAAAAAAATTGTAAGAGGAGTATCGAAAAATATCATAAACATAAGTTTTCAAAAAATGAAAATATCAAGACGATGACTACAGACACAAGAAAACACTCGAAAACGACGTTTTAGACGTCAGAAAAAAAGCTGCGGTTTGGTGTTTCCTTGGTCAAAATCGTCTGAAAATTAAGAATTTTATGTCCACTTTTAGATGGGAGGAAAATGGGACTCAGACAGGAGCAAAATTTGAACCTTTCCCTTAAATTCAAAATATTTAACACATTCGGGAACGCTGCATTATCGTAAGATCCTACACTTTCAATCAGCCTCGAAGTAGTCTGGCTAGGAGATAAATGATCCTGCTTATTAACTGACTTATTGCCATCTTGATAAAACATATACAATTCTTCTCCATACCAAGGTCCATTTACATTTGACTGAGGCTAAGATACTCTTTCGCTTAAAACTGATAGTTTCAAGTCAATAGTCGCATGTTCACTCGAATGTACTTGAATATTTGTATTATTACTAATATTGCTTTTGTCAGCATGCAAAATTGTATCACAACTTTTAGCATTAAAGTAATAAATAATAATAATATAATAATAATAATAATAATAATAATAATAATAATAATAATAATAAATAAAATAATAATAAAATCAAAAACAAATCTTACTTAAATAATTAAAACGTAAAATCCTAATCCTAAGTGAATAATTGATAAGATAATAAATAATAATAATAATAATATATAATAATATATAATAATAATAATAATAATAATAATAATAATAATAATTACTAGAATTTAGTAGCTAATAGTTTTCCTCCTTTAATCATTCAATTAATTCAAAACTACTAATGATTTTTACAAATTTTATGCGTTACCATAAGGCCAACTTTTATTTTTGGTTCCTTTGTACAAGGGCGTAATTCCACCCCAAGATTTAGTTTCCCTGTGATGGTACTGAAGAAGGTCCTATAGTTGATTGTTGTGATGGCTCTTTTGCCATAAAACGATCCATTCTTCAGCTGCTACAGCTTCCTCCTTGGCTCCTGTTAGCATTTTCAAGAAATTTATAATGAAAATAGCAAAGATTACCTTCCTGCCGATATCCTGGAGGTTACCTGACTCTTGGGGAATGGCCTCTGTTCCATAAATTTTCGTTATACGACATTTGAAGCTCCATTCGATGAACTTGAGATGTAACAGCCTCCATCTTTTGGAACAAATCGACAATTTGACTCAAAACGTAAGTCAAATCTCCATTGGCATTACTGTCGGCTTGAGGAGATAGTAGTTTTCTGCATCTATTAGGAATCAAGGAGTTTACCGCATTGACAGATGTATCACGGTAGGGCTATGGCTTTGTACTTTGTCCATCCATGAAAATGTCCGCAACTTCAGCCAATTAATAAATATTAGAGTCCCCTCTCAATACCGTTAATATGGGGACAAGGTTTTCGGGTAGGACTAGAAGAAAATATCCTTCATTAGTTTTTCATTCTAAATAGCAACATCAGAAAAAAATTGATTTCCTAACGATGTTCAGACTTGATTGAGGTATGCAGCAGGCTTCTCACCAGACTGTAGTTCCTGCTGAAATAGTCTCTGCTTTCTCTCATTTTGAGGGTAAATACGCCTTGGTCATTTGGAGCACCAATTTATCATACGTTTGGTCAGTGATAGGAGATGCAAAAGGCTAAACCTTTCGATGTGGTTTTCTACAAAATAAATTTGGAATAGAAATTCCACCTTGTCAATTCATTTCCCAATTTCTCGGCTATCAAAACGTGGAATATCCTGTACAGAGAGAGTTTTCCTAGGTCTTTATAAGGTTCTGAGGATGGGCTGCTGGAAGGGTCGCTCTGGGACGGTTGCTTCTATCTATTGCATGGCCTGGTTATCGTTTGGACCAGCATTCACTTCATTATCTTCGACAGCTACAATATGTATATAAATCTCAGATTGGAATTGTCTAAATTTTGGTGATAAGACCCAGCCACATTTCTTTTCGAAGGAATCGTTATAATCGATATGATCAACAACTAGTCGAACGGGGAGATTGAATGTAGAATCTTCGTCATCTAGTCCGTAGAGTAGATGTGGCCATAGGCTAAAGTAGTCTGCAACCTAGATCTGGACCTAATTTTATTCAAAGTTTTCAGAACAATTTTATAATTTTATTCTTAGACTAATACCTATTTATTTTCTTCTTATTTTTTTTTATTTCTTTAATAGTGTGGTCGAAGCTGATACTTAATATTCTTCCACGTACACGAGATTGTGAGTGTAGATCTATGGGGCAGTTTTGTTACAGTTGTAATATTTTTTATTTAAATAATAAAAGGCTATATAGTATACTCGATCATACTTTCATCAAAATACTTCACACAACTAAAAACTGATCAGAAAACCAACCAAATCATTCACAATTGGAAAGACCTAATTTTAGTCTACAAAATAGGACAAGTAATCGGTTGTACTTACAACTTGCTGAAAATTTGATGTTGATCGGATAAGTAGAAAAAATTATATATCAATATTTCACTTTCTCAAAATATATTAATCATTCTCAAAAATAAAGTATATAATTAATATACTGATATATATATATTTTCTAACTTCAAGAGATCTAACATTCAATATTTATTACCTTTTTTGTATAGTTGGGCGAGAAACACCTTTTTTACTTAGATAATTTTTGTTTATATAAACTCAAAAGAAAATTTTTTAAAAAATTTTCACCCAAAATTATTTTTAGTGTGATTAAAATTTTATGCAGATCCTAAAGAATAAATCCATAAATTATAAATACATATATACAATAAAAATAAAATCTAAAATAAAAAAATTGACTGCCTCTTTACCTTTAATCATTAACATATTATTACCGAATAATAATTCATCACTATCACTTCTCACCTACCAAACGAGGATATAATAAATTATATGAAAAGCGTAATTTTCATTTCAAAATCAAAAAAAAGTGTAATGTTGAAATATGTAGACAACGTCTGAACACACCAAAAATATCAAAAAGTCATAAAAATATTCTATGTAACTATATGTAGGTAATAAATGACCCATCTATGCATATTTCAAGTTTGAAGTCATTTCGAAAAAAAAATTCTGGAACTTATACGATATAAAATGTCAAAACATGGTTATTTGGATAAAAATATTGTAACTAATTGTGAAATAGAATATAGACTATACAGACAGTAAAATAAACACTCACGGAAAACACTGATTATTAATAGTAGAGCCTTAAAAAAGTCCTACAGATTTAGTGTGTAATAAGCTGCGTTCAAAATCAGCCTTAGATAATATCGAATAATTTTATGTCTATTTTTAGTGAGGTAGTGAGGTGAAAATGGTCAGTAATAAGCATGAGCACGAGTCCAAAAATTATTAATTTCATCCCACTTCACCAAACACACAAATTTAATTCTTATTGGAATACAGTCGAAGTCTAGCTGCATCACTTTACTGCATTTTACCAATATTTTGGTGTCTTCGTGAGCAGATCATAAGCTCTAAAACTGCCTGTAATTTGTAATCCAAATTTTAAAAATCGGGGTTGCCATGTGTCGACCATTCGTTAATCGTTAGAAAATAGGAAACATTGTCCCTCAACACAAGTTTGAGTAAAACCTTGTTTTAATGTACCAAGTTGTTAATCGGTGTGAAAATTTATGTAAGTTCCTACTTTAAAGTGTAAAAAGAGGTCTGACATATAGTGGTTTGTACCACACATTACCAGAAACGATTTGTCATAAAAACAAAGTAGAGGCACCTAGACTGCAGAAGTGATTTAAACACATATGATTCACTAAAAAAATGGGTCTGTGTGACCCTATCGTGACTCACTCCTTGTCAAGCCATCACAGAAGCCAGATGTTTATCTCTCTAGGAACGTGGCTCGAGTCCTGATGCTTCCTTACTTGGGTAGCATTTACTTTATCCGGTTTGCTTGCTAAAACATTTCTTCAGTGTAAAGAGCTGTTCTACAGTGCACAACAGTGCTATAGAGTATTATATATTTTTAGCGATGTAAACGATCATACTTGTCATGTTACTCAAACAAACGAGCGTATGTTTAGTATTGTGTCAATGCGTGCCGTGATCTCTTACTTATAATATTTGCTCAAAACTCCGTTAAATTAATAATATCGGATAAGTGTGTCTATTAATTGTGTAACAAAACTATATATGGTTCATCTGTCATGAATATGCCGAGACGCTAATACATGTCACATCTCTAGTATCATTTCGGATAAAAATGTCGATAATTAATATATAAAAATACTAATATTCCATTTAAAAATAATGAAGAGTGTCGTTGAGCTCAATTCGTACCTTAAGCCACGCACCATTCACACTCAGAGCGAGCCTTGTCTGAGTGTACAAAAGAGAACACCACACCCTGATAGCCTTCATACCAATCCTATTGAGCAATCTTTCACATGACCAGAGTCCTCTTATAACTTTATATATACTATTATAATACTTAAGAAAAAAAATTTTATAATATATAATAGGATACTATAATGTCTAATATAGCCTTAAACGTATGTATCTAAACGCTTATATTAGCAGCAACACACATAATATGATTAACTCCCTACTCTCATATTTACTTAAGATATAATATAGCTAACCGACCAAAAACAGTGTCTAAGCTAAAAGTAATTAAGGTTAGATATTCTATTAAACTATAAATATTAGCCATATATGATAAACTTAATTTAGTTAGCCTCCTATATATTATATAACACTTTAATTTATAAATAGATTTTAATGTTAATGACTTGATATATAATATATAATATTAATGATAATATATATATATATATATATATATATTATATATATTATATAATACATATATAATATATATATATTAATATTATATATTATTATATTATATAATATATTAAGTATATATATATATAATAGTGTATATAAACGGGAAGTAAATTATATGAGATATATATATAATATATATATATATTGACCAAATTGTAAGAGTTTTGCTGTACCAGTCAGAATTCTCTGAAAACTACTAGTATTATCTGACACATGAAAAACATATATTACATATGTTGAATAACACACAGCAGTATTGTAAATTTATTACTCTGGAAATGTACATTTTTTTTACCGAAATGTTAAATTTTTTAAGCATTGCATTAGAGCTCACGAGTGAATTCTCACAGAGCAAGACTTTGTGAGGTACGGCTCATTGTAGTTTGCGTGACTTCGAAGGAGCCAGTACTGGCAAGACATAGTATTTCGATCCTTTCGTTGACGACTTTCCCTCGCGAAATGCTAATTGCACCAGCCGATTTATATGCCAACAGTACTCTCTACCGAAACTCATCTTCCTCAATCTTTAGTAGGTTTCTTGCACCAAACATAATTATCTTTACTTGGTATTCTCATCAGTTTAAACAAAAAATATCGTTTCGCCGCGAATTTCGTGTGTCTTCCTTTGTGACCTAAAAAATAGTTCTAGAGTTTGTTAATCAATAAATATCACACACAAACTAATATAAGATCATAAAATTTGATCTTAACCAATATTATCAAACTCTTTTGCTATTATATTCTTGTAAATCTGACATTACTTAATATATAAAAATTATCTATAAAATGTATATTGATCCTGTACATTCCAACAAATAGACTCGATAATATTAATTGAGTTAATGCATATAAATCTCAAGTAAATCTTATTTTTAACAACATCTATTATCTTATAGGCTACATATATTCTTTACAATATATTAAAATTACTTTTCACATCCGTGTTTTAATCACGTATACACCGTATTTTCTCTAGCATAGCGATCCATTACACACACTGATATAATGGTTTTAGTGACAATAACACTGTATCTTATATTAATTCAAACTTTCCATTATACTTATCCTGTACGCACTATACATGTAGAATACTATCACACAACAGTCTCTCTCTATAAAAGCAACCTATTATCTGGAAATACGAATCTTCACGAACCACTTACAAAAAATTGTACACATTTTGTCCACTCATTCTTTCCCACTACAATTATCTCGCGAATTAATTTGCTTTCAGTTATTATCTTTCATTATAATATCACTCATTATAATTATATTAGAGAAGGCGTATATATGGCGCGATACATTTTCTATCACTAATTTAAATCTTTTTCTATATTTTGTGAGTGTCTACAAATATTAGAGCAATATGAGTTACTATCATCATCGTACACACCAACACTCCGTACGCTCATTCGCACACACTCTACTTGCGGGTCTCTTCCTCTACATACACCCTGCATCACTTCTCTCATATCACAGTATATAATCCATATATATATATAAGTATACTAATATGCAAATTTGTACACTAATCAACACACACACACCACACTACACATAATTATAATAATATATTAATATTAATAATATATATATTAATTAATATTAATTATAGAATATAATATATATAATAAGTATATATATATATATATATATATATATGATATAGATATATATATATATATATATATATATATGTATGTATGTATATATATGATATTATATATATATTATATATATATATATATATATATATATATATATATATATATATATATATATATATATATATATATATATATATATATATATTATATAGTATATATATATATATATATATATATTTCAGATAATCAGCTTCAAGGTAACTTACATTCGTTTCATACGTTCATCAGTTCAATTACTACGGAATACTATTCAAATTAATTTGCCCAACAAACAATATAACTTTTATTGAAGAGTAATATATACTATATATATATATCATATATATATATATATATATATATATATATATATATATATATATAGTATATATATATAATATATATATATATATATATATATATATATATATATATATATATATATATATATATATTTATATATCAAAATCACATATATATTATATTTATTTATATATATATATATATATATATATATAATATCGAATATATATAAAAATATATACATACTTATATATATATATACTATATATAGTATATTATATATATTCTGATATTTAAGCATCTCTGTGTATATTATTGAATTGTGTATAAGGGCATGTGTGCCATACACTGCTGTGAACATTGTTAGAGTGCTGACATCCATACTCTCATGTACACTTTTATGAATAGCAGTTAAAGTAATGTCAAGCTTTTTGTTAAGGCATTTTAAACTGTTTAATTAAAAGCATTCAAGTTGACCAAAAAGAGTGGTGAATTTGAATATATGTAGATGGTGGGGCCCTCCTCTTGGGGCACCGTCACCAAGTCTGGATTCTGTTAATCACCTCGATGAAGAGAGGTTGGCACCTCCGAGTGCCTGGTCTAATAATTCAATAAGTGTTTGTTCCATTATTGTAATATATTACAATTACTATTTAAATTATTGCCGATTGGCAAAGAACAATTGACTATTCCATTTAACATTTCATATAAAATAAACAATAGAAAAATCCCACTTTTCAATACCCAAATTAATTATAGAGTGGCAGGAGTATATACTGTCCCTATATATATATATATATATATATATATATAATATATATATATATATATATATATATATATATATATATATATATATATATAATATATATATATATATATATATATATATAGAGAGAGAGAGAGAGAGAGAGAGAGAGAGAGAGTAGCGCGCATACTCGCAGTGATGAAATTACCTCCCATTTGGCTTATGGTATGCAGGGTCTCCCATGACATTCCAGTGCATAATGGTTCTCCTCTCTGTTTTGCGTTCATATCCACTCTCATCCTCCAGACAACATCTTACAGACACTACCTTTTATCCACATATCATATGCACATACTTATATCCACACCCCTCTTCTAGACAGCATCTTACAAACATCCCTGTCCTTTATATCAACATGTGTAGGGAGAAAGAAATGACCACATCATACGTCCTGCGTGTCGTAGAAGGCGACTAAAGGGACGGTGATAACTGAGCTGACTGCCCAATGCCACTTATCTTTTGCCAGGAATTCTAATGCATGCCTCGGAGAAGGTCATGATCGCCGTAAGCGACCATCTATCTTTCGACGAAAATGCATGAATCGTATGGGTACATGGAATGTCAGAGGAATAAATGTTGAGGAGAATAGAAGAGAGTTGATGGATGCATTTAGAAATGGCAAACATGATTTGCTTGCTGTTGACAGAAACAAGAATGAAAGGAAACGTTGAAAATGAATGATGTGTTGTGCAATGTGTTTGTGCTGTTGTGGAAAGGAATGAGAGGAGGAAAGAAGGAAATGCAATTCTGTTGAGTTACTTGTGGCACAGAGCTATGATAGATTTTGTGTGTATATGAGTACTAGAATTCTAGTGGTTAAATTTAAGTTTGAAAAGGTCAAGATATGTGTGGTTGTGAGTTGTGACATATGGTCCATCTGAAGGTAATGCTGAAGAGAGTGCGATTTTCTGGGATAATCTGAATGATGTTTTGAATTGGGTGAGTAGGAGCTTCAGATTTATTGTGTTGGGTGACCTAAATGGTTGGATAGGCAGCCAAAAAAAGGGATGGAATAATAAGTTGCTTTGGGGTGTCGGGAAAAAAAGAGAACAGTAGAAAGGTGATTGATTTTTGTGAGGAGGGAGATATGTGCATAAGTAATACTTTCTTTGAACACAAGAGTATTCATAAGTATATATATATATATATATATATATATATATATATATATATATATATATATATATATATATATATATATATATATATATATATATATATATATATATATATATTATATATATATATATATATATATATATATATATATTAATACAGCATATATATGATAAATGCTGATATTGAGTTATTATTATTATTATTATTATTACATATATATTATTATTATTACATATTATTATTATTATTATTGTTGATACATATATATTATTATTATTATTATTACATGTATATATTATTATTACATATATATATATATATATATATATATATTATACATATATATTATTATTATATTTGTTATATATTATTATTATTATTACATACATATTATTATTACATTACATATATATATATTACATTACATATTATTATAGCTATTATTATTATTACATATATTATACGTGTGAATGTACATATATTATTACATACATATATTATTATTATTATTACATTATTATTATTACATAAATATATATATTATTATTATTATTATTATTATTATATATTATTATTATTATTATTATTAGTTATATATATATATATGATATTATTATTATTATTATTATTACATATTATTATTATTATTATTATTATTATTATATACATATACACAATAATACATGCTAGAAGGGCAATATTACATACTGGCACATTATACATATGAGCATACATGGCTGGCTGTTACTAATATTACATTATGTTGGTTGAAGAGCTACATACATACACATAC
>JABUQX010095784.1:0-7500 GCA_015478945.1 Trachelipus rathkii | reverse complement strand
TAATATATATATATATATATATATATATAATATATATACGTGTGTGTATGTATTGTATGGTTTGGCGAGGAATAAGGAACAAATTTCGCTATTTCTTTTAGTGTGTATATAAAGCATTATAATTTTATTAAATTTTCTTGCGTCCCATTGTATAAAGTACATAAAATATTTACTTTTTTTTAGAGAAAACAAAAAAAAAAAAAGGAAAAAAAAATGTTCCACACTGTTGTAGGTTTTTCATCATGTATTTTTGAACCTTTGGCAAAGTTGCAGAATTGAGGTCGAGGATAAACAATTTGAATATTTATTAAGCAATATTGGACGATAAAATATGCTTTTATTGTAAACATGAATTTTTTTTGGGGACTAATATTGGTCTTTTACTCTATAATGAAAAAAGTAAAAAGGCTTCAGGTATGCATTTCGAAATAAACATACACCATTGCACATTCACAGAGACATGCACATGCATAAATTCTTAAATAAAGGTTTACGCACACACACACACACACTATATATATAATATAGTATAAATATATAATATATATGTATATTATATTATATATAATATTATATATAATATATATTTATTTATATATATAATATATATATATATACATGTATACATATATATATATGATATATCTATATATATATATAAAGTATATATTTATAATATATATAAATATTATATATAATATATAATATATATATAAATATATATATATATATAATATTATAATATAAATATATTTATATATATTTATATATATATTATATATATATTATATATATATATATATATATACCTTATATATATATATATATATATATATATATATATATATATATATATATATATATATATATATATGTTGCAACGGATTTCCTGCAGAAGTATTTAAGGTGGGGGAGGATGTGGTAAAATGGATGCTGAGATTGTTTAATGGTTTCTGGAGGGAGGAGAAAGTACCAAAGGACTGGAGTAGAGCCATAATATGCCCAATATTTAAGAAGAATGATTGGAGTATTTGCAATAACTATAAAGGAATACCCTTGCGTACGCATGCAAGTGAGGTATATGAGAGGATATTGGAAAAACGACTGAGAGAGATAGTGGAGAATAAACTGAATGAAGCACATCATGGGTTTAGACCAGGAAGAGGAACAACCGATCTGATTTTCAGCTTGAAGATGATAATTGAGAAAAACTGGGAGTGGGGAAGAGACATTTATGTATCTTTTATCGATTTGGAGAAAGCTTTTGACACGGTGCCTAGGGAAAAGCTGTGGGAAACGATACGTGACCCATACTACGGAATAGACCGAAAGTTAATTAGGGTAATAGAAGGAATGTACATAGGGAATGAAAGTGCTGTTAGAACATCAAATGGGGTTGGAGAATGGTTTGAGGTGGAGACGGGAGTTAGACAAGGCGGTGTGCTCTCACCATTACTTATTGTCATGTATATGGATAAATATATAAGAAGGATGGACTGGAGGAGGAAGATGGGATGGATATGGTATATTCTGACGATATAGCGATGGTGGCGAGAGATAAGAAGACATTACAAAGGGTGATGACAAGAGGGTCGGTAGTGCTACGGGACGAGGGGATGAGGATGAACAAAGAGAAGACAGATACAATGAAAATTTCGAGGGAGAGGGAGAGATGTGAGACCAGGTGGACGGGGTCGTGTTTCGAGACACGGAAAGCTTCAGTTACCTGGGAGGTGACGGTGAATTCAGGAGGGGGAGATAACTAGGGAGAACGAGGGAAAGATCAAGAAATTTTCGAAAGCAGTGAGGCAGCTGTACCCGATATTGAAGAATAGGCATGTGCAAAGAAAGGTGAAGGTGCTCATTTACACCACGATTCTGAGACCGATGCTGATGTATGGAGGGGAGTCGTGGACTCCGGCCACCAAAACCAGAGGCAGGGTGGAGGCGGCGGAGATGAGGCTGTTTTAAAACTGATAGTCGGAGAAAGTAGATGCGAGAGGAGGAGAAATGTGGAGATTAGGTGCAAGCTGGAGTTGGAGTCTGTTCTGGACCTGGTGAAAAAAAAAACAGTTGAGATGGTACAGACATGTGAGAAGAATGAAAGATGAGAGATACTCGGCAAAATGTTATGTTATACGTCTGGCGGGAAGAATACAAAGTGGAAGACCAAGGAAGAGATTTGTGGATGGAGTTGCAGCAGCTGCAATGAAGAGAGGATGAAACCTCGAACAGGTGGAGGAAGAGAAGATGTACCGAGACAGGACGGCATGAAGGGGCTTCGTAAATGACAGGCCACAACCTTAATCGACGCGCTTGGTGATAAAGTGGTGAGAAAAAAAAAAATATATATATATATATATATATATATTATATATATATATATTAATATTATATATATATCTATATATATATATATATATAATATATATATATATATATATTAATATAGTATAATATAAATATATATATATAATAATTATTTTAAATATATATATATATATATATATTTAATACATTTCTACAACGATAAGATAAATATATTATAATAAAAAAATAAATATATATATATATATATATATATATATATATATAAAAGGAAAATTTTATTCTTATTTTTTGGTTCAAAAAAAATTTCTTTTTTGGGGGGGATTTTTTTTTTTTTTTTTATTATTTATTTTTTTTTTTTTTTTTTCAAAATTGGTTTTTTTTACTTTTTTACATTATTTTATATTATTTAGAGTAAACTTCTTTACTAACAAACCTTTGAAATAGATTTTTTTATATAAATGTACTAAGTAAATAAATCGTTTAATGGTACAGACATGAACAGCTTGTTACTATTGAGATCGATAAAATTTCCAAAATAATTATCTAAATGTAAAGATGTTTATTTTGAAGTAATTTACGCTTGTGAAATTTTTTCCCAACATTAAAAGCAATTAATTACTTATTTAGTGCAATTATGAAAAAAAAAAAAAAACAACTTTTTTTCAAGACTATTAATAATGTAATAGCAATAATATAATAATAATAATAATAATAATAATAATAATAATAATAATAATAATAATAATAATAATAATATTGATAAGAATAATAATCATCGATAATAATAATAATAATAATATTAAAAAAAACAAATAATAATAATAATAATAATAATAATAATAATAATAATAATAATAATAATAATAATAATAATAATAATAATAATAATAATAATAATAATAATAATAATAATAATAATAATAATAATAATAATAATAATAATAATAATAATAATGAACAATATAAATTAGTAAAATAATTCGAAAGAAAAAAAATTAAAATCGTTTGTTTTTAGCTCAGCCGCAGCCACATCCGAATAATATCCGAGTTATAATTACCGATTCTAAAACATTCTCATCCTTACTTTATAAATACGGATGTTTCGGATATATAAGATAACATTTGTCAACAAATTTAGGATTTTATTCTTAAAAGAAAGTGAATAATTCTTTATAATATATATATATATATAATATATAATCTCTTATTATATTATTTATATTGTAAATTTATCATCTTATATATATTACATATTTTATAATATATCAATAAATATTCATATATAATTTAAAAATATCATGTATATTTGAGATATATATATATATATATATATATATATTATATATAATATATATATATATATTTTATATAGATATATATTAATATATTCCTATAAAAATAATATATATTATAATATAATATCTATATATATATATATAATATAATATATATTTTATAATAATTATTATATATAATATTATATATATGAATATATATAATATATATATATATATATATATATATATATATATATACATATAAGATATTCATTTTGTTATGCTTTCAATTACGTTAGCAGTATTTTTCTACTGATGGCAATTTTTTCTTATTTTAATAATTAAGTTCTTTTGTAGGAACGGTAAACATACATAACGGTAATGTAATTAAGCTTTACATGTTTGTAATGTATGTACAGCTTCATGATTTACGTTAATTTGTTTACTTTCATCTTAGCATCATTTATATTAGGTAATCATGCCTTTCATAATCTGGAATTCTGCACTATTACGATTCAATCAATTAATAAAATTCTTTATCAAACCAAGTTTTATGTGTAGTGGTGGAAAGTAAACCTTTCACGTAGAACAAGTGTTTTATATACTACATTCCTTTCTCCCCTAATAATTATCTTTTTCATTAGTTACTGTTTTTGTTTGACTTGAATATTTTTACTATGTTGAAACCTTCTCAGTACAAGTTTCTTCGTGTGAGCATCATAAGCTATAGGAAATGATGGATACATTTACAGAATGTAGTAGGAGTAATTTCAAACAAAGTTTTGAAAAGTCTAATTAGGAAAGGTGCATTGTTCAGGATGTTACATATATCCCGAAGCTTCCGGTAATGAGTCCATATCATTGCAGTAAGCTTCTTCCTGATACCGGGAAAGAAATGCTGGAACTCAAGAGTCCCTGTTGGGGAAAATACTTTAGTAGTCTGTTATAAAAGATTTCATCCTTTCTTTCTTTATGCCAGTAATTCTGCAAGATGTTTTGAAAAATATAGATCACGAGCATCTTTCAATTTTGCTTGTCTATTTAAATAAAATTCAGCATATGTATTCCAAAAACTCTGGGTCTCTTTTAACTTTATTATCGAAATTAGCAACATCTTCATCTTCATTTATGCTCCATGTTTCTGGTGGTATTGGAATTAGAATCTCTGGCCTGCGAGATACTAGCCTTACATAAGGGGAGGGATATCTTGGCATCTAGCATTGCGTCTACACTTAACTGCTTTTCTTGATATTTATACTATACAAAAATAAAAGTTCTTTAAGTTATCCATTGGTTCTCTTCAAACCATTGGAATTGCAAGTGGCAACTGAATATATCCCTTCAGTTAACCAATCAGGAGTGTAATATGAAGCACGACAGATATATGGAGCCCAGGACATGTTCTGTTCACCTGTTTTATGTCCAAAATATAGATCATACAACTTTTTTTATCAATTTAGTTATATTCTTTTTCGAGACTTTAAAATGAGAGATTCTCATCAGCATACGCAGAAAAATTTAAAAATCCGCATTTGGAAATGTCAAATATTTTAAATTACAATATATACAGAGGTTGGCTGGATACCAGTTTTCAATATTTGCCCATACCGATATTTATTTTCCATATCAGCGGATATTAATATGAATAGCGGGTAATCTAGATATCAGGTGTTTAACCACAGGTAACTCATATTTTAATTTACTATAAATATTTGTTTAAAATATTTATTATTTAACAATTAAATATGATTATTATCATGATGTGGCATTCCAATTATAGGATTTTAATGTACACAACATTAAGAAGTTGGGTGCCCTCATATTGATCCTTGAAAGATGATCCAATCATCAGCATTCTCAATGATCTGGAACAACTTATTAGGGAAATTTAAATATTCTTCATTGTCTTAGCCAATTCTGGAACACCTTTCCCCTGTTAAAACGTTACTTTTGCTCCTGTTACACTTGTTTCAAAGCATTCTCTCTATCAGTTCCATCCTGACCTAAGCTTATTTTCTGGTACTTTAATCGATCTGATTAGAGGGAGCTAACGCTAACTATCCCTGGAGTGATTGTTTTGGATATGGAAATACTTCTGATTATGCCAATAAGGAGGAAGGGTTATAATCACTGATGGAGTGAGAAAGATCCATCAATCTTCTTTTAAGTTTTTTCATCTTAACATCCACGGCTCGATAGCACTTGTTCTCAGGCTAGAGACAGTGAGTATCAGGAGTAAAAAAAATTTCTTTCTCCTATCAATTTTGATAATTTTCATTCAGTTTGAAATCGTTGCTCCTTTAATATTCGACGAACAAAGCAGAATTTCACTAAATGAAAGTACGCTGCCCTCCTTGGTTCTCCTACTGATAAATCTTTCTACGTTCTTATCAAAACATAACTAACAACATCTGTAGATCTGTTTTCTCATCTTAATCATTCTGATATTTCTGTTACTATTTCTCCTGCTGAAAAGGCTAATAATCACTTTAGCCTTCTGTTTTCCACTAACCCAACCCTGAATGATTTCGGCAACCTTTGTCATATTAATTCTAGTCTTTTGTGACTTATGATAATAGGCTTTCGCCGTTCAAAGCCTCTTAGAGAATATGATATTTTGTCCTGAGGGACTACGAGGAGTATTACTTGGTAGCATATTTTTTTTTTACAGTTGACACCCCGGCTCAGTAGCAGAACCATATTCAAGGAGAGGATGTTCTCGATTTAACGTCCGAGTAGGACAGAAGTAAGCATAGGGGAGAATAACATATATTCTGCCATTCGACCAGTTACTAACCTGGGTCTATCGCTTTGTTGGCTAGTGCTCTTCCACTGAGCTACCGGTGTTCTCAACCCCAATTAGCTTTTTTTGACAATGTACTATTGATGAGCAGTCCTCCTGTTGAGCCATGAAAAAGAATCAGATTCAGAGAGACGTCACGAATACTGTACTACACAGTTTACATCCTATATTTATATATATATATATATATATATATATATATATATATATATATATATATATATATATTTATATATATATATATATATATATAATATAATTATTTAATATATATATATATATATATATAATATATATATATATATATTATTATAATATACATATTATATATTATATAATTATATATATTGAGTAGTTTAGATCGTTTAGTATATTATTATATATATATAATATATATATATATATATATATATATTATATTATATATATATCATATATATATATATATATATGTATACATATATTATATAAATATATATAATTATATAATATATTTATATATATATATATTATTATATATTATATATATTATATTATATATCTTATAATAAATATATAATATATATATATATTATATATTTTAATATAAATCTCACAAAGATATATATTAATATTATAATATATAAACTATTGAAATATATATTTTTTAAATATATATAATTATATATAATATATATATATATATATATATATATATATATATACTATATATATATATGGCCTATTGTAAGATCTGTACTGTGACTTTTTTTCTGAAAAAAAATTTTTCTGTTCCAAAAAATTTCTAAAAGTTCAGAAAATTAAGTTAAGTAAGTTTTTCAAGAAAATTCTTAAGTGGCAAGCTTCTGGAATTAGGAGAAACTTGCCACTAAATAATTTTCTTAAAAAAACTAAACTTAAAACCTTAAACTTTTTCTTAAAGTCACAGTACAGCTATCTACAAATATGCCTATCATATATATATATATATATATTTATATATTATATATATATATATATATATATATAAATATATTATATATTATATTATTATATATATTATAGTATAATATATATATATATATTATATATATATATATATCTATATTT
>JABUQX010095783.1:17500-22554 GCA_015478945.1 Trachelipus rathkii | reverse complement strand
GATGAATTGGATTCACCGGCTTTCGAAGATAATTTTGAAGAATTAGAGCTATGAGAAGATGGAGATGAAATCGACTTATCACTTTCTTCCTCCTTGTGAGATTTCATATTCCTCATAAAATCGAGCCACGGTTATTTGCTCTCTTTATCGCTCAAATCTTTAACTTTGGCTCCTAAATTTTTTATCCTTATCCTGGATAGAGCAGAACGCTGCATCTGTATCATTGTTCTTTTCACATGTATCTGAAATTTAAGCAATGAGGGAAGAGTCGGGAAAAGATCATAGGTTAATGCTATGTTTTAGTTATCATCAGTATACGGATGCATATTTTTAAATTCAGTCCTAAAAATTTTCCTATGAAAAATTTAAATGTAATGATTTTATTTGTTATAAGGTAATGATATTTGAGTAATGTTTGTAAAATAAAAAAAGTTACAGATATTTCCATTTTTCAAACAAATTCAAACGTTACAATTGAATGTGAATTTTTATCACAAAAATTTAAATGCTGCTAACACAAATTAGTAAAACATATAAATAATATAGATAGTAATATACTATATATATATATATATATAATATACTATATTAAGTAGTATATATATAAAACTTATATTAATATATAAGTATATATCTATTAAGTAGTATATATAACATATAGTAATGAAGTAGTTAAATAGGTATATATCTATACCCTCATAGATTAATAGTTAATAGTTATACTATCATATATAATATTACTAATATTAAAGTAAGTATAAATAATAATATATGTACTCAGTATATATATATATATAAATAGCGATATATAATATTCTCCTAAATCTAAATGTGTCGGTATGCGATTTCAAACAAGGTAACATATTTTATAAAAAGTGTTTCAAAAATAAGAACGTTTATTTTCAATCTAACGGCTATCGGTAAGCCCTTGACTTTCGCCTCTGAACAAACTATGGATAATAATATCCTAAATTAAGTTTAAACTATTTTGATGAATAGGGAAGCATAATCAGAGTAGCTTGGTTAGGGTTAGGGGGTAGGGGAAAACCGCCTAGGTAATAATAGCTATTAAATGAAAGGTTTAAAAAATGTTAAACTTTCGAGTTATTTCTATGGGTATATTGTGAAAAAGTTATTTCACAGAATGATCCATATATGGTTTAGGAAAAGGTTAAGTACGTTATGTCAGCTTACACCTAATAAGTCATTTGTCATTGTGAACGGCTCTGGTAGAAGCACCGTCATACATGTATTTGAAATGCATATATTATAATATAATATTTATACTTCAATATTATTATGTATATAATATAAGATTATATATATATATATATATATATAATATATATATTTATATATATATATATATATATATATGCTATATATATATATTATAGCCTGTGGTGGCTCACATATGGGGTGTATCAATACGCTGAATTAGGCCTTCTGGCGTGTATATATACTATTTCATGAGTTTTGCTGTAATTGTTGTTGTTGTGCTTGTTGTATATAGCTTAGATGCGACAGTTCATGACTCGTAAGTGTGATTTGTTGTTCATTGAATCTGATTTGTAATGTATAATAAGTTTCATTCCTCTCAGAGGGATGTTTTTTAAAATAAATGTTTCTTTTAATTTTATATAGGAGGAATTTAAATGCAACAAGTGTAATAGCTTGGGCATTGCTTTTGTGTTTGATGTCCGGATGTGTCTGTGTGGAGATGAGTGTTTCATGGTTATTAGTGTCTTGTTTTTGTCTTATATATTTGGGTTTTGTAATTATACTTCTTAAGTCTTCAGGCGTACTCTGATATTTTTTATAAAATGTTTCCTTTAATTTTAAGTCATGTTAGTAGAATGTGAAATATATGTGGGGAATTGGATTTGTTGCATAACTCAGAGAGTGTGGACTTGATTGTATGATGGATCTTCATGCGTTCAGCTTATTGTTGATTGTCGGGTAGATCCTGTCACATGGAAGTCTTTGTTGTTTTGCCTCGCCGTCTCTGCTTTTCTTTATGGCACTTCGTTCCTGGTGATGTAGATGCCCGCTCTTTACTCACAGCAATTATGTTGTGGAGAAGAAGAAGTGAGTGATGCAGAGAAAGAAGAAGAAGCAGAAGAAGGAGGAGCAGAAAGAAGAAAGAAACACGGTAGCATCCGGAGTTTTCAAGAATGACAATCATAAAAACGGAATAGAAAGAGCAAGAAATAGCTTAATAAATAATAATAATCAAACTCTATTAATAATAATAAAAATAATTAATAATAATAATAATATTTAATAATATATAATAATAATAATAATCAATAATTAAATAATAAATATAATTAATTTAATTATGAATAATAATAGGGAACATTTATAATTCTCGACCAAACACAGTGGAGGGTAAATTGAGCTAAGGCTTACATCGTCCATATCACAAAGTAAGGCAGAAAGCGATGTTTTACTCGTACTGCATGTAGAGCCTTAATAATGAATGAATTTGATTATTCTAGTTACTCGTAACGTGAGCGTTCGTCAACTGTATAAAATTAATAATAATAAATAATTAATAATAATAATAATAATAATAAATAAGAGAAGTAATAAGTGAACAATTGAATTAATGAAAAATAATAAATCTAATAATTAATAATTGACTAATAATATAATTAATAATAATAATAATTAATATAACAAATCTATTGCCCTAATATATTTTTAACGAAACTTTGAAATAAATTTTTTAACATAGGAACAATAATGTAAATGTAGATGATTAATTATAAGCAGGAAAGCCAGTAAAGCCGAGCAAAGCAGCTAACAGCGAGCGTACAAGCACGTTAAAGCCAAAATGTATAAAGCTTATTTAACCTGTGCACATACTGTGCTTGGTAGGGTACCCCCACTTATTGATTACTGTTCATTGCCTTTAAGGTGCAAAGTTAAATGGTTTTTCAATTGACAATTCTTAATTAAATTTATATTTTTTTGCTTCCGCAGTTTGGTTGATTTTTTTAAATTTTGGGCTGGGTGGGCACAATATGGGGACCTTTTAACTGATTCTTGAGCTGTTTGTGTTGTTGTTGTTGATTGGTGTGTTGATTTTGATTGTTGTTGTTGTTGTCGTTTTGTTGTTGTTGTTGTTGTTGTTGCCTAACGAGATTATATGCTCTCTTAAATCTTCTAATTGTGGTGTTTTTGTTCTTAAATTCTTCTGTTGTCTGTTGTTTGTTGTTTGTTTGTTGTTGTTGTTGTGTGTTGTTTGTTGTGGTTGTATGTTGTTGTTGTTGTTGGTTGTTGTTGCTTGTAAGAGTTAGATGGTGTTTCATTGTATTGTGGTTGCTTTTTGTGCGTGGATTCTGCATTGTTAATACTCTAAAGTTCATACGTCCGCAGAGTTTTTTATAAAGTTTCTTTAGTAATTTTTTAATTTATAAGTAGCAAAGATTTATTTGATATAGTATAAATGAATTTGACTTTCCACAAAACAAACATGGATAAAAATATCATCTAAATGAAAATTGTTAGCACCGGTTATACAAGGATTTAAAAAAGCGCCAAAAATTAGTTTCCAAAATACCAAATATGAAAATTCTAGGCGGAAGGAGGACGGAGTAAAAGTTGGCAACTTCACATGGACAACAGATTTATCACGAGACACATCAGTTAAACACTCTGTTGACACCAAGCAAAAGCGAACATCTGTATATAACGATAGCATCTACGTAATATGTGCTGGGTTCCCGATTAACGATTGTGTTTTTTAATTTATTTATATAAGTATATATATGTAAATGGTGGTTGGCATTGTTTGTTGATGCGGCTGTCGTCGTGAATGGTGTAGGATGATGTGTCGTATGGAGTTGTTGTGTGTTGTTTTGTTTTGTTTGTTGTTGGTCTGTAGGATGAGTGTCACATGGAATGACGCTGTTGTTTGGCGTCGTTCTGTTTTTTGCGTTGTTGCGGCGTGTAGATTCGGCTTGATGCGACCTGTAATTTCCTAAGGATCATGAATGAAGAAGAAGAGAGAAGAAGAAGAAGAAGAAGAAGTAAGAAGAAGAAAGGAAGAAGAAGAAGAAGAAAGAAGAAGAAGGAGAGAGAATTCAAGAATAGTGCAGAAAAGAAGAAGATAAGAAGAAGATAAGAAATTTTTTAGAACTAAAAATATATATTTTATGAAACCACTTATTCAATCTTCAGGGGCAATATTACCTTATTACATATAATATGAGTATTTAAAATAAATAATAATAATAATACTATCAAAAAAATAATAAATTCAATGTAAATTAATAATAAAAGTAATTATTATAGTATGCCAATGAGAGTCATAATAACATTTATATAAATAATAATAATATAATAATTATAAATATAGAATAATAATAATATAATATAATAATAAAATACTAAAATAATGAAATAAGAAGCTAGAGACTAGAAAAGTAGCTCATGCAATAAATATCCTCTGGAAGCTTAAGGTTTATAATCGAGTTTTGAAACCCTGTGTTTACAGTGGTGTATGGTGAGAATCTCGTCTGCTTCTCTCTATCTTCGGGCTCTGCTCGTCTTGCCCCTTAACTATACGTTCTTTCTTCTCTCTTCATCTCTGCTCTGACTACGTCTCTGCTCTAAGGCCTCTCTGTCTCTCGACTGCGGTCTCGATCTTTACCCCAAATTATATTTATCCTGTGTTTTATTCAACTTAGATACTATAATATATATAGCCTGGCTTGAAGATGAGAGCTTTGTTTCTTGAAAGGCTATAAATATTAATATGATTTTCAAGAGAAATAAAGAAGAACGACAGTAAATCCTACATAATAGAAATATATATAATCGTCTTATTGTAATATTATATAGTTATCATGAATAACTAATTGAAAAAGTTTCATCATTTTGTCTACTCAAAAGGCACTTACTGCGACCAACAATCATGGGGAAGAGGTTAAGTTTAGGGGCACTTGTGTATTTGTAAGGTAGATTTAATTTTTTAAATCCCTATTTGAGTGTTCGCGCATTCATTTTAGCTGATAATTACAAGCCATGTAAAGTCTTAAAGCTGA
>JABUQX010095783.1:0-12500 GCA_015478945.1 Trachelipus rathkii | reverse complement strand
AATCTGATTTAATATTTTTTATTAATTACATTATTAACTTTTCCTTAATGTTTCTTTTAACTATATTATATATTAATTTCAATTTCTTTATAAATAAAAACGAAAGGTAGGACTTAATTAAGTTTAATTTGTGGGATTCCATGAAATCTTTTAAAAAACGTATAAAGTAAAGAATAATTCTTTCTAAAATAAAAAAGTATCTATTATATCTTGTATTTAATTTAGCACCAGTCCCAGAAATATTCCATTTCTCTTTGATAATATTACAATCCTGCCTGTACGTACTTCATCCTCCCTCTACCATTCAGTCTCATCTGTCAAATCCGTCTCTATGCTAATTCCCTCCAAATCTAATCTGCTCCATATTGTTCCTAAGCTTTCCTGTATCAATCCTGTCTGTTTACATATCTGAAGCTGTCTATATACAACATATTACCTATATCTCTCTGCGTCTCTTTATAAAAAAAATATAAACAAAACATAATATATTATTTATATATAATATAAAATAATTCTATTAGTATAATAATTTCACTATATAATATTTTAATAGGAAGATAAATATAAGAATTTTTATTTGTAAATAAAAATAGGGATCCTAATAAGCCATATATTATTTCTAATTTTCAAAAAATTTTATATAATTAATATTATCCAACTAAGATAACTAATTTATATTAGAAAATGAATATTCTAAAAGAAATTAATATAGTAATATATAGTTCTATGTTATATGCGGCATGATAATTGGTTATTATGTTGTGGGCGAATCTAAAACAGAGTTATGAAAAGAGGTGAGATTAGTAGAGAATATTAGGATAAGAATATAAATGAAATATAGGGATGTGGTAAAAAAGGATAATGAGTTTTAGAAAGCTAAACGTAAGATTAAGAGGTGAAGGTTTATGGTATTTTGGTGAAAGGCTGAAGAATACAGTCAATCGCGTGAAATTATGCAATAGTAATGGGAGCAAGTACATTGAAATAAGTGTCTTGGGTATAAAATATTTATATGAATATTACAATAATTATGGATGAAATGAGAGAATAACGGATAGATAAGGAGTGTTAATAGGAAAGTTCTATAAAGTTAGAATGGCAGAAGGTGGTCATGGATTGCATTATAATAATCCTTAGTGGATTGAGGGTAATTTAAAGGATGCATAAATCAAATAAGTTGCGCTTAGTAGGATCTTACATGGAGAATCGATATAAGATATGTTAGTTTATTATATCTTAGAGCTTTATAATGCATAAGATAACATGAGACATATGATATGAGCAATAAGAGGTTTCAGATCATATAAGTTCAATGTATTCTACGAAGAATAGACAAAATCTTAGGGGCGCAAATTATGATATTGAGTTAAGTGAAAAGAATTTGATATTACGAAATAGACGGAATATATGAATACAGATATTACAGAGTAATTTATGTCAGTGGAAAGAAAGGGGTAAATTGTAAGAGAGTATAAAAAGGAAAATACAGATTGAAGTAGGTATTGTCTATGATTGGATAAAGGTTATAAGTATTGAATAGTCGGAGATTAGGTTAAGCGGTATGTAAATTAAGTATAGTGATTGTGCTGGAATTTACGGCCGGCTGTAAGTTGAAGAACCGAAGAAAAAGTGGATTGAAGTCAATTAAAAGGTGAATGCTACATAGAGGAGATCGAAATGTTGTAGTTTCTGACAGAGCTAAGTAATAAATAATTCACAATATATTAATATATAATATTAGATAATATAATAAATAATATTAATAATAGATTTTATATATATATAATATTAATATAGTATCAGTTACTAAGAAGTATATTAATTATATTATATAAATAGATAATATATATATAACTAAATTAATATTATAGAATATATATTATATAATATGATAATTAAGATAGATATAAGTAGAACATTGAATAATGAAAGATATCAATCTGAGTAAGTAATTAATATATTAACAAAGAAAATTATAGATAATATAATAATATAATAAGACATATAATTAAGTAACTCAGCATAAGCGTATATTAATATACATCGATCCTGATAACAAACAGTGAAAAATTAAATAATATAATAACTAAATCAGTCACCAGTCGAGGAGTATCACAATAAAATCTGGCAACATAGTTACATAATAATATATGTTGCCACATTTTTGATAGATTTAATATACTCTATTTATATATAGACTACGATCATTCAACTAGCGCGCCGCTTAGTCACCGCTCATCTCTCACTGACCGCTTCCTCACCGCTAACCTCTATCACTCATCCGCGCAGTCATTCGCTAGCTCGCCCGACTCTACTTGCCACGCTAAGCGAACCCCCCCTGTGTAATATGAATCCCGTTAACCTACGCACCAAGCTAAGAAACAATCATCGAGCCAGCTAGGCCGTAACGCTGCCTCACTAGTCTCAAACTAAATTATAGTTAAATTACTAAATAGACTAAAAATTGTATTTAATTGTATAACCAGGAAAAACCATCTATCTAATACAAGCGAAACCAAAATAAAATGAATTAAAAAGTACGAACTGACATACTGTAAGTAATATTGAATGAATTATTACCGACAGAGATGTTAATTAACTTTGAATATACAATAATATGTAATTGAAGTGAGTCAACGAATTTAGCCGCTATATAGTAATCACATAAGAATTAAGAATGGTGAAGGATTATATAGTGATTATGTAAACGCTACTAATTACGCTAAAGCTAATATAAAATATACAGATAGAACAATATTAATCGCGCAATGTGGTTAGAAAAGAAAGTTCCACATAGATTCGTAACTTCGGAATAGTATTAACGATTTACAAACAGCCTTTCGTAATCATTACAGGCTACTACACACCCCTAGCCGAACCCAGGCCATACAAATCCTCATCTATAATACGGAGATAAAATAGATGTGCAATGACTGACTAGTCAATAGCGAACGGCTAAAAGCAAGCAAGGGAACTCAGAAGTATCCTCAGGCATACGAACTTTAGACTAGAGCATATGAATATACTGAGTATTATACGATGTGAGTGAAGAATAACTAGCATAATCGTATATGCTAAGAATAGTTACGAGCAAGAACCGAAACAACAATAAAAAATATATTGTCAGAACATAGATTATATAAGATAACATAGAGAGCTCACTACAGCATCATATACTCATTAACATTAGGAGACGATCGTAAGCTAACTACAAAAATCATATGATAATGATTAATGGGTCGACTACATACAGATATAACTATGCTTAGTAGTAGGTAAATAAGAACGTCATGCTAATAATTTCATGAAAGGCTAAACCTTACTGTGATTATAAATGATAATATCGAGTTTATCGTAAGAACAAAATACATCTTTACAAAAACACCCAAACATCCCAATACTCAAGTACCTTATACACACATTCACTTCTAAGACCTTTTAACTATCATCCTATAGCTATTCGTAACGTTATGATAATTGAAATCTACGTACTGACAAGGTCGTACCGCATAAAATCTCTGACATGAATGAAACTATGATTCTCCGATTCAATATCTGATAACAATCCATTATTGATACATTGGTATAGAATGAGGTGATAAAAATTTTCTTTATAGGCTTATAAACATATTAGAATTTATATGATAAACACGAGATATAAGTAATGCCTCGATATATCATTAGTAATTAAATATTAATTAATTTAAAGAGGAATATATAAGAGTATATAATAAAATAGATAAGTGTATAATAATCACATATTAATTAATATAGAATAATCAAAACAATATATGAATCTAAAATTCCTATATAAAAGACTCACTCAGTGATCACTCACCTCTCCGAGGCATTTATATATCACTCTCATAAATATAGATGACTAGTAAATCTAGAAATAATTAAACTAGCGTCTTATAACGTATTTAATATAAAGATAATGGCATCCTGAAGAAGAATATATAAAATCCAATGAAGATAAACGAGAACTGTTGTAGAAATATGGGTATGATGTGCCACAAACTTATGAGTAGCCAGATGGGTACGAATGAGTACATACACATAATGAGCAGAGATTAAAGTGAAATAGCAAAGTAAACGTGAGAAAAGTGAAAGATTCGCGTCTAGAGATCGTATCCAATCAGGGTACATATAGTCAATATAATTATTCTATCGTACTTTAATCGCGTTATTCACGGTTATATTCATATCTATCGATCTATCTATCTACTATCATATATTATGGGTGAGCAGAAAAATTGCAGCATATCTACACTAGTAAGTATAAAATTAGTCATATTCAATGCTTAATTTAAAGTTTTAATATTATACTACATACAATCATCTAAATTAAGCATCTAAATAACAATAAAAAATCATTAACAATAATATAGATAATTAACTAATATCCTAATCTATAATACTAAATTATAAAGTGATTTAATTAAATTATACATTAATAGATGTACATATATATATGTAATAGAGTAAGTAAATAATTAGATATAAGATAAACAAAATTATAATTAGAAATTAAAAATAAAATTCATAATTAATTTTAACAAAATATATTTATAAAATATAAAAATATTATTATAATATATATAAGATAATCATATTTCAAATGTATGCATATTAATTATAAATTAGAGACATTGAATATAAAGATATTATATATATATAATGATATATACTTATGTTCATCTAATAAGTATCACATAATAGCAAATCATGATTTATAGATAACATCCTAAATAGACATGTGAGATGAGTTAATTAATATACATAAATATTTCTAATTATAAATAGACATACATCATAAGAGAAATTAAATATATTATTAATAATCAAATTGATATATACAAATCATAGACATTGAATATTGAAATATATGTATATATCTCACTATCAGATGAATAATAATTCCATATATTTCTCAATATAAATGACAATATAAAATAAGAGAGCCAAATATGATAATAATCTTAAGAATATAATTAATTAAATAGACATATAAATAGGCAATACAAGAAATCAGCTAGTTTATATAATATATAGAATTTAAATAATTGAAAGTATATAATAGTTTTTATATGAAAAATTATTATATAACTTATAATATTAATATATTAATATATTAAATGAAAATAACTCAATGATTATTTAATTGAATTAGTATGAAGCATATTTATATGATGGAATACAGGATTAATAGATCTATATAAAGGGAGATAATTACGTGTTAAATATATTTATAATATTAATTACCCTGATAAACATCTATCAATTATTAATCAAAATTAATAATTAATAACATATTATTATTATTAAATAATCATTTATAATTATTTATTCCAAAAGGATTCTTTTGCTTATATTATATCACTATTATATATTAATGGGTAGCTGTTTGTATTATTCACAAGTTTGCAGAGCTTATATTTAACATAAGTATAAATATGGAGCACGTGCATATCTTGATACCCAATAACATTAATAATTACACATCCATTTAATCGTATCTTCACTACACTTTCATACTTGCTATTTCCACACATTTAGACACAATTACTTTCTATTATCTGACAAATGAAGGCACAATAAGTCATAATCTGGTGCAGTTATGAATTGATTTCAGGTGTATTTATACTTAATAACTTTCAGTATACCTCATTATATGACCGCTGTGTATCATGCTTTTCTATTAAATATTATTTTCACCATCGCTCAATTACTTATTTCTTATATATATCATAAATCTATCCGAATACAACTAGCTATTCCAGATATATAACTTGAAGACTTTATACAACCCGATCTAATCATACTATCTCTCCAATTACTTTATACTTACTTAATACCATATCTAGTCCACTATGACTTCTGATAAGACTCATACATACGAGTTGGTTCATCACATTAAATCATGAGTGGGCATTGAGTTGACAGGGGTAGGCAAGATGCGAGCGAGGGCCCAAGTAGGAGGTGACACGCGAAAAGGTGTGAAGAAACGCCTTAGAAATTTGTGCTAAGATTATTGTTTTGTGAGTGATGAGCAAGTATTATAATGACTAGTTTTATAATATTCTATTGTAGTACCACTTACTGGAATATAAACTTATAATATTGTACTAGAACATTCTCTCCAACAAGATACGGAAGTATCAAAAATTCATACACGAGGATGAATAGTTCTCAAGAATATATATATTAAGTAAAATTCAATATTAATGATTATCCCACTTAATATTAGTTTAACTTACTGATTTAAGTATGACATAATATAGTATAATAATTGCTAATATAATATTTATTGAATAAGTTATTGCACAAGCGATCTAAATTAAGTATAATAACATTTATTATTATAAAAGATATCAAGATACGCTTACTGCTCGGCTCAGCATTGACCTCACACCAGGTGATTTCATATAGTTCGCTATTGAGTAGAGGTAATATCATTTCATATTATGATATTACAGTGATCCTATGAATACGCCATAGTTCAGTATTTGTGAGCACTTCTTATGAGATTTCCCACAGGTTACAATGAAAAAAAGCAAATATTAAGAGAATAATCGGTCACCGGCGGGCGAACTAGGAGCGAGCACGCCCAGAAAGGAGTGTCCCATATGTGTACGCTGGAAATGACATCTGTAGCCTAGGATTGCATAATAGTGATGAGAGAGAGATGACAGGTACGTAGTTATTTAATCTATATTTTCATATATGTAAGAGTTAATGAGTTCAATTAACGGTGAACTTGATTCTCTCCATAATAGGTTAGAGTTAATTTGACCTAAGTACGAAGTATGTATTAACTATTACTATAGAGGAAGATGTATTAGGTGACAATGAGGGCGAGTTTTTAAAAGAGCAACGAAAGTAAATATATTAATTGACTGAGCCAGCTGATTTGTATATGTATTAGTATAGCTTACAGTGGTAATAGAAATCACGAATTGCGAGCAACATATCTATATTGGGGTGAGTGCAAGAGTGCCCGGAGAGAGGTCAAATAATTGTGCTAATAAAAGGTCATATATCTATGATTCATTAAATCTATCCTCACTTTATTGATTCTTTGAGGTTGTAAAGGATGGAATCTCTAATTCAGTAGTAAGTGAATTAGAGAGTATTAATAGAATATTTATCGATATTCAATGATACGTACATAGTGATTGAGTATTTAAGTCAAGATTTATAGAGAGTATTTATCTTAAGTATTAAGATAGATATATGAAGACATACCCATCCATCTATCAAGGTGCAGGAGAGAGATCAAGTGAGTAAAGGTAATTATAGAGATCTCTATCTATTGGTTTATAATAGATAGAGCGAGTAGAAGATGACTGGCAGATTATATTGAACGCTAGACACGTATGATTAATATATACTAAGCTAGCTAGGTTTCTGTTAGTTGAATTGTATATATTTTTGCTATAGTTTAAATGATTATGATTCATCTTGTAAAACTTACACATATTCTGATCGGCGAGAGATCATAGCTTAATAATCAAATTTTTGAGGTAATTTTTTTATGAGTAAGATATATTTAGTCTTAATATGAGTTGGGTTTTAAGTAAGGATTGTTTAACACTGCCGCTATGAATTTATAGTTGGGAAATATATATATGAGTTTCCTAGTCTAGTGAATAGGATGTTTAGTTTACGTTGAACTGTATGATGAAGTCATCATTTCGTCTAACATAGTAACTAGCGGTGCTAGTATGGTAGTCAGTCTCTAGAGAGTGCGTTTTCTTAAGCAAATATCTTATACTCTGTGCGAGCTTAGACTAATGAGGAATGTCGATAAGGGTATGATATGCCTTATTATAAAAAAATTATTTAGTTTGACTTTACGCGAGGATTTGCTTGTCATTCAGTTTGAAAAATAACTATTAATTTGGATGGAGTATGATAGATTACAGGTTATGAGCTAGGGATTCTATGCAGTAGGTATACAAAACCAACGTAAAAGATAGTAGAGATTGAGGTAGTGAGGCTTTGTATTGAACTTGAGAAGAATATGTCATTCCTGTAGGGATTAGATAAATACAATTAAGTTTTACATCTATATTGTTGATCAAGACTATCTTGCATTAGGGTTACAAAAGGAACTCTGTTGAGTTGTATAGTAGTTCGGCAAAGTAATTATTGCCGATAGTTACTGATGTGTTGGAAAGTTGAACAGGAAATTAAGGAGATATATATACGACCCAGTGAGTAGTGAATAGGATATCTCCGCTAAGGGAATCGTTATTATATAGCAGTGTATTTAGAATTAAGCTTGACTCAATGTTTTTTAGTGTGATATTATAAAATTAGTTTAGAGAGATGTTTGGAAGCTGAATTGAGAGTACTTGCTTTGATATAAGGCATTGAATATTGAAGCCATTTGAAGTGAACGAAAAGAGACCAGATATGGCGAACTCCGTGTGAGATCATCGCATTTGATTCAATAGAGACATAGGATGTAGTGTCAGCATATGTGTTTATGTTAATATATAGCATAAAGCGTGTATGTAAGAAAATCACGACTGCTTCCAGTACGAGTATAAGCAATTGAGAACGCACAATTGTATGTTTGTATGCGTTTTGAATTTTATTCATTCTAGTCTGTATTATCATCTGACACGAGTATTCTTAAATTTTTTTCATAAGAAGTAGCATGATACGTGTAATCTGAGTCAGAGTTAATCTAGTGAATACAATAGTGACTTCTAAGTAAATTGAATCGAGAGATACCGAAACGAGTAGATAAAATAATGAATAGATAGTGATGGAGGATAATATATATATAATAATATATAATATATATATAATATCAATAATATATAATAATCATATATATAGTAATAATTAATAATTATATAGTAAAATTATATATATATAATATTATATTAATATAATATATATAATATATATTAAGAGAATATTAAAAGAATCGGTGATTTAATTATATTTAGCAATATTTTGCACTTAGTAATAATATTCTATGAATATAATGTAATTATATATTTATATTAGTAATTATATTATTATATTGGGAATTATTAGAACAAAGTTATGCGTAGGTGAGTGATGTAATTTTATAATAAGGTATTGTAAATAAGTAAACAGGTAAATAGTTTTAAAATAGTATACTGTGAATTCTATTAAGTTTGATTTGTTAATAATATAATAATTAGTTTTTATGAGAAAACGAAGGAGTAAATATGAGATAAAGTAAATATACGTAATATATATTAATATTTATATGTAAAAAATATAATCAACATGTCAACATCATATATTAGTTTAATTTTTATTAATAGAAGCCTTATGTAAAACTCTTTCAAAGAGTATGTATGTATACGTAGTATATTTAGGGCTTTTTGATTTCCCACGATAAGGTATTTAAAACGAATATTTATATAAAAAATAGAATAAAGGGCAAAAATATATGCTGAGAGGTAGAATTGATTTAATTTTAAATTCCTCCTCAAATTGATATTAATAAAACCAAAAATAAATCTGTTAAACAGAGAGTATATTAAGAGTTTAGATAATTGAAATATGAGTACTATAAACGCCGTATTCAACATAATATTAAAAAAAATAAATCTAAATAGAAAAATAAAAAAATATTGAACATTTAAAATATGTTAAAATGGATTTTTATCTTTTATTAATATAATTGATTATTATGATCACTTCTTTTTTAATACCTTTCATATAAAGAACAGAATCATGCTGTATTATTTCCATTATTGATAATTAGCTCTAGACCATATTACAATTTTGCATTCATTACATTATTTATAATAATATATATTAATAAGAATATTATAAATTATAAATAATATTATATCATTAAAATTATATTATTTATGTCTTAATGTGCAGTGTCGTGTAGTCGCGAATATAAATTGTTTTTATTTATATAGTAATAACTTAATATATAAAAAGTATATATTATATACTATAATATTATATATTATATATATATATTTATAATTAACATTAAATTATTAATAAATATTATAATATAATAAATAAAAGATAAAAAAATATATATTGCATTTTATTGAACGTATTAATATATAAAGTAATAATAATTATATATATTAAATATTATATATTATATACTATATATATTATATATAATCATATATATATATATATAATATATCTAATAGAATGAAATTATTTTATAATAAATAATAATATATATATATTATAACTATAATTATTAAATATAAATTAAATAATTAATAAATATATATAATTATATATAATAATATAATTATAAATATTAATATTGATATTAAATAATAATATATTTATATAACAATATAATATATATATTAATATTATAATGAGTATTATATAATAATAATAATTATTAATATATGATATATATTATATATATTTATAAATTATATGTAAATAATGTATGATTGATATTAATAATATATAGCGTATAAAATTCATATTATAGTTCTAATGACTTCCTAATTTTTAGAATATATACTGATTAAACTTAATAACTATCGCATATATAATCGTAAGATATATTAATTGTGAATAATATAATAGAATATTTTAAATTAATAAAAATTCAAATATATAGCCAATATATTGATAGTATATAATATAATATAATCAATTTAATATATTTATATAATATTATATATATATCATATTATAATATAAATATTAATATAAATAATAATAAATATAATAAATATATATAAATTAATATATATAATAATATAATATTATAATATTATTAATATTATAATTTAATATATATTATAATATAAATACTAATATGCACATAAGAATATGATATTTTATGTATAATAATATAAATGTAATGTTATTTAAAAAAAATAATCATATAGATTATATATAAAATTAGAATATATTAAAATATACTAAAATTAAATTAAATTATATATATAAAAATAGAGCTCAAAACAAAGAAGTATACCCGATTCAAATTAGAATATAATTATCTACGATAAAACTAATGAATTAGATATCAAGAAATAAACTATAACATATATATGGAAATTCAGGTAGTATATATGAAAATTATGTTATGAAGGAAAATGAAAAAAAAAATTAACTATTTATTATTCATATTTATTAATTATAATTATAAATACTCCAGAAATAACTTACGGAATATGACGTATAGTGATAAGAAACTAATAACAATCCATATAGAATGGGTAACTGGCTTCAAGTACGTATAAAATTAAATTATCATATTATTAAGAGTGGAGGGATCATGAGTCCGACTATAAATGTAACAGTGAGATAGCGACGTTACCATACCCCTATAGGATTAATATTTAATATAGTATGGAGACAGGAAGGCTAGAACCCCAGCGCACCTAACCCTAAATTAATACCAAGTAAGACGAGTAATATAGGTTTCATCAGGGGAACCCCTCGACCGTATAAGGTGGGAGTAAATATTCCATAACCCCTTCGTACCTCCAATATGAAGATCAGAGATATAGATCACCAGACTCTTTGTCATTCCTATTTGCAGTTAGTTATTTACACCTAGGTATGATTATTCATATATTATTTATAGAAGAAAAATTCATTATTTAAATCAAAACATAATTTTCTATATTAAACGCTATATTTAACTTATTATATTATTATTAATTTGTTAATATATAATAAATAATATATTTCTATTATCAATTAATCCATATTACGGATAGTTAATAAGATGATAAACTACAAGAAATGAAAATTAAAAAAATATAAATAATAAAAAAAATATTTTTCTTTTCCATTTACATTAGCCTCGAAGACATTGCGTGTAAATAGCATATATTCTTCTAATATAGATATTCTATATAGTATTCCTAAATATACTTATATAGTTAAATATGATATCATTAGTTATATTTGACATCAATTAAAATATAGCAGTTCAATAAAAAACTAATAATAAAAAATATTCTAGAAAATGGTTTTAACGTTTATCAGTTTGACTGAAATATTATTTTAGTGAATAAAATGAATAAAATATTGTATAAATAAATAATAGCAAAATAATATATAAAAGTATATAAAAACTACTACATATATAAACGATATAACTCCATATTATACACTATAATAATATATACAATACATGATTGCGTTGAATGTCTCATACTATAAGAATCCTAAAGACTATATACATATATAAAATATATTATCTCTTAATTAAATATATAAAATTAATAAAATTATATGCAAATCTATAATAAAATTAATATTAATTGCTATAATTATTCAATATGAATTTTAATATAAAATAACAGATGATTTTTTAATACAATCTTCTTTCATAATATTAATTATTTATATTGGTTATAGTAAATTCATTAAATATTATTTAAATATATTATATATAAAAAATATATTATTAGGTATATATATATATATGTATAGATTGTCTTATAAGACTCGAACATACTAATTATATAAACATTTAAGATATAGAA
>JABUQX010095782.1:15000-25224 GCA_015478945.1 Trachelipus rathkii | reverse complement strand
TTTCCAGTATTTAGCAACCTATAGCTCTAAATTTCAGGATTTTATCCTTTTTAACCCTTTTTCGTATTTTTATCATTTTTGGTATATATTTAATGACTTTCTATTACACAGCTTCTTTCCTGAACTTTTAATAATAGTTTCATTATCTCTGGCAACCTATTGGTAAATTTTCTAGAATTTATAACCTTTTTGATATATTTTGCACTTTTTTAGTCACTTTCAACTACTCATATACTTTTCCTGATCCCTTTGTAAAAGCTTATGTCATTGTAAGCATTAGTTTACCTGTTAATTCTGGCCACTTATTGGTAAATTTTTATAATTGTAACTTTTAGCGATACATTTTCACCGTTTTTTTTACCACCATTTTCACAGCCTTCAGCATCTCAGCTATTCTCTCAATCAGAGGAATGTGACCAATTAACCGTTAGGGCTTAAAACAGTCCCTCAGCAGGCCTCATACTAACTATTAGCTTAAATACGCTCCCTAGCAGTTAGTCCTAACACCTGTTAACCTTTCGGTAACCCAGCTACGTTAGCGAATCATTTTCTGCGTTTTGACACTTGCGGCGTCACATTAATGGTTTTCGATTTCATCCACGCGTTTGAGTTCAGCTCCGAGCCCCGTCAGCCGCCCGCTGTCCGCATTCCGACGTCCGCCAGCCTTCGCTCAGCCCGTCGCGTGCGCCCGCAGGCACAATATTTCCGCGTACCCGCCCGCCGCGTGCGCCCGCAGGCGCAATATTTCCAAGCGAATGAAAAATATATATATATTATTATATATATATATATATATATATATACTTTCTATATATATATATTATAATATAATAATATATAGTATGTAGTATATATATATATATATTTATTGCAAGCTAACGACGACTTGAATCGCATTCGAATACTCAGAACTCATTGCACATATTGAGTGCATCCCACCAGCATGATCATCAGTTTGAAACTACTTAATAAACTCAAAGTATGACACCATACGTCTCTTGACTTCTACGTATTTAAATATTTTAAACTTTAACTCAATGCATGATTTGATGTTGAACCATTTTTTATTTAACTCTCATTCCAAAACTGTAACCATTTGGCCTTAGGGTACTTGGAGACGAAATGTAAAGAAGTAATATTTCTATTATCACTATAGGTCAATCTTGATTAGACCTTCAGCTAACCAAACATAAATTACTTTTATTTTTAATGTCTTGTTTTAAAGGTTTTAGGTAGATAGGCATTTCTTCAATCAATGTAAAGTGTTTCACACACTGAAACCGAATAAGATGTATAACCCAAATTTTAGGGATATGACAGCTATTAGCATTCACTCTCTATATTAAGACTCTACCCCTTTTTGCTCAATCATATTTCAGTAAGGTATAAGATATTGCATTCTTTTAAAGTATTAGGCATCGGCATGAAAGGTTTGCAACTCATAGCTCATATGACGGAGCATATGAGCCGGAGCCGGAGCCGGAGCCGGAGCCGGAGCCGGAGTTTGTGATGACGGAGTCAGACTGGAATTCTGGCTGCCACAGTTGCATTTGTAGTCAATTAAGTGTTGTTTATAGATGTTTCAAAGGACATTTAGATTCCGTAACTTTTGGGTTTGCGGACCCCAAAAAGGAGTTCGAGGACCCTTGAGTGGTTTCCTCAGCTGGAAAAAGAAGACTATTTACAGAGTTACAAGAAGAGAAAAGCATGAAGGAAGAAAGTAAGAAAGTTTCGTAAGATAGAACAAACTGGTATCACTGGAGCTATCCGGATAGAGCACCCGTGCAGGGCCGGGCGTGCCGAGTTAGTAAATTATGTGTTATCACCATTAAATTAGTGTTGTTTATTATTATGTTTTCGGATGTATAATATGATAATAGTTTCAATACCTCAAGGTGCTAGAGACACCAATTGAGATAGGGGCCGCCCCAAAATGTGGTTTTTACCCTTTTAAATGAAATTTAAAAGGATATAAGTTAATATTACATACACTGAACGCTCTCAACAGCCTATGTTGCATAATCTATGTACAAACAGGCCCTAATGTTGCGTAATATTATGGAGCACAACCCTATGTTGTAACAAATAGGGATGAACTTAACACAGAGAACTTACGTGGTTACTCTCTTAGTCGTACACAATGGTATTCATATTGCACAACTGAGATATTCAAGTCAAAACTTGCACTTGACTTGTTTAATGTATGCTATATCAAGTCCATATATAAAGATATGTGTGTATGTTGTGTGCATGTGTATGTGTGTATGTGTGTATGTGTATGTTTATTTAGAGGTCGTATACACATAGTCTTACATTTTTTATTTAAACTGGGCATTTTATTTATAGAAAAGCGTGTGTTCATTACCAAAGTTAGAGTTAAAGTTAGAGTTAAAGTTAAAGTTAGAGATAAAGTTAAAGTTAAAGTTAGAGATAAAGTTAAAGTTAAAAGTAAAATTTTCATGTAGGATAAGATTTAATATTCTGTTTCTCATGTATTAAATACAAATTGTTTTTTGGAAAACACATTGTCTTTTTGATGGGAAACCATTTTTTGTGTTTTTTGAAAAACATTTTAAAAACATTGTTTCTAGAAAAGATTGTCAAATTTAATGATTTAAAAATGCTTTTTATGGTACCTTAAAGCAGTAAGCAGTAAAGCAGTAGAGCAACAGCCCCAGGGGCCCCACCCACTCTACCCCCACCTCAGTTTTAGTTTTACTGCTTTACCATACTTACTATTAATAAAATATATGTCACTCCTATTTTTCAGTTCAATCATATACATTTGTATTTCACTTACCCGTTTCTAAAACTTTTTTTTTAAAAACTTTACTGAAATAAATATATTTTTAATTTGTAACATTAAACATCGAATGATCAGAGAGAGAGTTATACTAAATATACTATATTAATTATATAATATATTATTATATATATACTATATATATATATTATATATATCTAAATATATCTATATATATTATTTATTATTGACCATCTCCCATGTAGAGCTTTTCCATATTGAACAGCAGTAAAGTATTACCATAGCATACAAAACGTAACCTATTCACACTTTTTCATGAATGTCTTTAACTATCAATGTTAATTTACATAACATAGTAATTAATTAACAAAGATTTATCCGTTTCTACCTAACTATTGTACGAACTAAGAAATAAATCACACACACACACACACACCAACACACACACCAACACACACACACCACACACACACACACACACCACACACCACACACACACACACACACACACACACCACACACACACAACACACACACACACACTACACACACACACGCAGCGATACACAAACACAGAGGATATTTGGTGACCGTTACACAAAGTTCAATTGATAAGCTACACTGCATCACCTAAACTAAGAATATAATTTACAACGACAAACCTACATACTTTAAACACGAATAAACAGCTAAGCGATTGACAACTTTCTAGACTTAAACAGCCCAGTAAAAGAACAACCATAGCATACAAAAACGTAACCTATTCACACTTTTTCATACATGTCTCTGTTACATATCAATGTTAATTTTTTACATTAAACATAGTAATATTTAACAAAATTATCATAACCTAGCCTAACTATTGTAATGAACTAAGAATAAAATACCACACACACAACACACACACACACACACCACACGCCACACACCACACACACACACCACACACGACACGAATATTGTAAGCGTAACAATGGGTTTTTACATTAAGTAAAGGCCAACAAGCAAACACCTGAACTAAGAATATATATACAACGACAAAATTAACTTACTTAAACACGAATAAAACTGCTTACATTAGCAAAGTTCCATACTTACACTAACCAGTAACAGCCAACATACATACAAAACGTAACCTATTCGCACTTTTTCAAGCATATCTGTCTAACATTCAATGCTAATTTTACATTAACATGGTAATATTTAGCAAAAAATTTATCATAGCTCTGTCTAAATATCATACTGACTAACGAATTATAATTGCCACGTATCAAAGTTTTTCGGCATTAACATAGTAAATATTTAACAAAAAAAATCATTTTAAGACAGAGCAAAACCTTCTACCACGTTCAAATCTAAAACGAATATGACGATAAAATAAGTCTCGAGAGAAAAGATAAGGCAATATTACTGAAACAAACACAAGTCTAAGAGATAAGGGATATTTCAACCAATCACGGAAGGTATAGGATATTTCAGCCAATCACAGAGTAGGGCCAAATATAGATAACGGGATATGTCCAAAATGGAAATAGCATCCAAAGTCTTACAAGAATAGAATATTATATATTATATATATATATATTATATATATATATACTATAATATATATATATATATATATATTTATATATATAATATATAATACTATATATATATAATTATATATATAATATTATATATATATTTATATTATATAATTTATATATAATATATATATATATATAAATATATATATATATATATATATATATATATATATATATAGTTATATATTATAGAAGCCGTGTCGTGGCTGAGCCTCATGCAGGAACACCTCCCCTCTATATATATTTATTATATATATAGGTAAACAATTATACATGAGGATACGCCCCCATATGCTAAAATAAAAGAATCAAAATATTCATACATAATAAAGTATCTAAAGGAATACATCTTCCACCGAGAGATACCCCAGGGTTTCACCCCTTGCTAGATAAATGAATCCCTCATGGGGTATCCCCAGGGTTTCACCTCCTTGCTAGATGAATGAATCCCCCCATAGGGTATCACCCCGAAGGGCGTGTAGCAGGCATTACTCCTCCGAGGAGGCGGTAGGGCCTCAAGCCCCTCCATGAACAGGGCTTGAGGCCCTACCCTTCGGAGGTGGTAAGGCCTGCTTATTACGCCTTCGGCGAGTGATAATCCCTGATGGGGGGATTCATTCATCTAGCAAGGGGTGAAACCCTGGGGATACCCCATGAGGGATTCATTCATCTAGCAAGGGGTGAAACCCTGGGGTATCTCTCGGTGGGAAGATGTATTCCTTAGATACTTTTATGTATGATCGATTTTGGATTGCTTTATTCTTACATATGGGGCGTAATCCTATGTAGTATGTGTACCATATATATACTATATTATATATATATATATAATATATTATATATATATATATATATATATATATTATATTATATATATATATATATATAATTAGATATATATATAGTATTATATATATATATATTATATATATATAATTAGTGTAAGACTTTGGATGCTATTTTCATGTTGGACATATCCGTTATCTATATTTACCCTATTCTGTGATTGGCTGAAATATCCATTACCTTTCTGTGATTGGTTGAAATATCTTATTCTCTTAGACTTGGTGTTTTCAGTAATATTGCCTTATCTTTTCTCTCGAGACTTTTTTATCGTCTATTTAGTTTTAGATTGAACGTGCTGGTTAGAAGGTTGTGCTCTGATCTTTAAAAATGATTTTTTTTTGTTAAATATTACTATGTTAATGCGAAAAAAACTTTTGATACGGCATTATTCGTTACGACTCAGTATGTTAATAGACAGAGTTATGATAAAATTTTTGCTAAATTATTACATGTTAAGTGTAAATTAGCATTTGATATGTTACAGATATACTGAAAAAGTGCGAATAGTTAGATTTTGTATGTAATGGTGGGCTGTTTACTGGTGTTAAGTATGAGATTTTGCTAATGTAAGCAGGTTTATCGTGCTTAAGGTAGGTATAATTTTTGCGTTTGGATTATTATTATTCTTAGTTTCAGGTGTTGCTATGTTGGCTTTATTTATTGTAAAACATTGTTACGTTAACATATTTTTGGTGTTGTGTGAATTGTGTGTGTGAATTGTGTGGTGTGTGTGTGTGTGTTGTGTGGTGTGTGGTGTGTTGTGTTGTGTATTTTATTCTTAGTTCATTACATGTAGGTTAGGATACGGATAAATCTTGTTAAATATTGACTATGGTTAATGTAACATTACACTTGAATATGTTAAAACATGTCATGAAGAAGTGTTTATTTCGTGAAAGAGGTTACGTTTTTGTATGCTATGTTGGTTACTTTACTGCTGCTTAGTATGGAAATTTTGTCAATGTTAGCCTGTTTCATTGTTCGTGTTTAAAGGTCATGTTTATGTTTGTCGTTGTACATTATATTCTTAGTTATAGGTGATGCTATGTTAGCTTTAATTAAGGTGGAAAAACTTTGTTACGGCCACCAAAGTATTCCTCTGTGCTTTGTGTACGTGTTGTGTGTTGTGTGTGCGTTGGGTGTGCAATGTGTGGTGTGTGTGTGTGTGTGTGTGTGTGTGATTTTATTTTGGTTCTTAGTTCGTTACAATAGTTAGGTTAAGGATACGATAAATCTTTGTGTAAATATTACTAGTTAATGATAAGAGTAACGAGTTGTGGGTGATGGTGTAGAGAGGAGCATGGCATTGAGAAGAGAGTGTGAATAGGGTTAGCTGTGTGTTTGATGCTATGTGTTTGTTACGTGTTGAGCGCTGTGTGAGATATGAAATTGTGTAATGTTATGCTGGTTTATATATATATATTATATATTATATTATATTGTGTAGTGTATATATATATATATAGTATGTATGTATATATACATATAGTTATAATATATATATATTATATTTATAATATATATATTGTATATATATATATATAATATGTGAGTATATATATATATATATTATAATATATATATATATAGTGTGAGGGGTATTAGTATTATTATATATATATATATATATATATATATATATCGTATATATATATAATATATATATATATATAGATTATATATATATATATATATTATATTATATATATATATATATATATTAGATATATAATGATATATATATACTGTATAGTATATTATATATATATTATATATATATATATATATATTAAATATAGTTTTTCATTATAATATATAATATAGTATATTATATATATATATATAATATATTATATATTATTATATATATATATATAACCTACTAGTAATATGCTATATATATATATATATAAAGGTCTACCACCATGTCTCTTAAGTGTTACAACATTAAAAATATATTTATTAGTGCGAGGTTGTGTGTAGAAGAGAGAAAGTTTTTAGAATGATGAACGGGGTATGTGAAGATACAATGATATGATTGAACAGAAAAAATAGGGGTGACATATATTTTTTATTAATATAAAATATGTAAAGCAGTAAAACAGTAAAACATGAGGGGGGGGGGGGTGGGGTGGGGCCCCCCTGGGGCTGTTTGCTCTACTGGGCGGTTTGGGTGCTTTACTGCTTTAGGTCCATAAAAAGCATGTTTTTCATCGGAGAATTTGAGCGAGGGTGCTCGGTTTCCGTAGAAGACAGATGTTTTTTTACCAAATGTTTTTTCAGAAAAAAAACAAGAAGATGGGTGTTTCATCAAGAAGACAATGTTTTTCACCAAAAAAAACATTTGGATTTAATACATGAAAAATATAAGAATCTTATCCTTCAACAAGAAAATTTAACTTTAACTTTAAACTTTAATCTAACTTCCTAACTTAACTTTATCTCTAACTTTAACTTTTAACCTCTAACTTTAACTCTAACTTTTGTAATGAAACAGCTTTTCTATAAATAAATGCCTCAGTTTGAAATAAAATGTAAGACTAAGGTAGACGAGCCGTGGCTGAAGGTAAAGATCACATAGCGACGCGTGACACACATAGCGATGCAAGATGAGAGCGGTCAGCCGACAGCGAGTGACACAGGAGTGATGCTTTAGTTATTGGACTTGAGTAGTTGCATACATTAAACTAAGTCAAGTGCCTAATGGTTGGCTTGGAATATCTCAGTTGTGCAACATATGATGACCGGGTGTAGCGAGCGTGAGAGAGTGACCACTAGTTCCTGTTTAGAGTCGAGTAGTGATTTGATGTCGAGAGGCATTAGGGTTGTTGCTACATATATTTACGCAACATAGGGCTGTTTTTACATATATTTATGCAACATAGGGCTGTTGAAAGAGCCGTAAGTCTATGTAAGATTATTAACTAATATCCTTTTAAAATTTCATTTAAAAAGGGTAAAAACCCCATTTTGGGTTCGGCCCCTATCTCAATTGGTGTCTCTAGATTTGAGTGTATGAACTATGTTATTCATATTCTATCCACGGAAAACATATATAATTAAAACACACATATTATGGTTTTGATAAGCAATATTTTACTACTCCGCACCGCCCCGGCCTGCACCGGTGGGCCTGTACCGGATGTAGCTCCAGTGACTCGATTTGTTAGGCGTATGCTGACGAGAGCTTCTATTTCCTTCCTTCATCTTTTCTCTGTCTTGTACTCTGTAATTTTCTTCTTTTTTCCAGCTGAGGACCCACTCAAGGGGTCCTCGAACTCATTTTGGGGTTACGAAACCCCAAAATTCGGAATCTATTTCCTTTGAAACATATATAAACACACCTTAATTGACTCAATATGCAACTGGAGCCAGAATTCCAGTCTGACTCCGCCATCACAAACTCCGGCTCCGGCTCCGGCTCGGCGTGCGCCGCGTGAGCGTGGGCGGCGGCATCGCGCGCGCGGCCTGGGGCGGCTTCATCCGCGCCGTCATATGAGTATGAGGTTGACAAACCCTTCATGCCGAATGCCTAACTTTAAAAGAATGCAATATCTTATACCTTACTGAAATATGATTGAGTAAAAAGGGGTAGAGTTTAAATAGAGAGTGAATGCTATAGGCTGCCATATCCCTAAAATTTGGGTTATACATCTTATTCGGTTTCAGTGTGTGAAACACTTTACATTGATTGAAGAAATGCCTATCTACCTAAAACTTTTAAAACAAGACATTAAAAATAAAAGTAATTTATGTTTGGTTAGCTGAAGGTCTAATCAAGATTGACCTATAGTGATAATAGAAATATTACTTCTTTACATTTCGTCTCCAAGTACCCTAAGGCCAAATGGTTACAGTTTTGGAATGAGAGTTAAATAAAAAATGGTTCAACATCAAATCATGCATTGAGTTAAAGTTTAAAATATTTAAATACGTAGAAGTCGAGAGACGTATGGTGTCATACTTTGAGTTTATTAAGTAGTTTCAAACTGATGATCATGCTGGTGGGATGCACTCAATATGTGCAATGAGTTCGAGTATTCGAAATGCGATTCATAGTCTTCGTTAGCTTGCATTAAATATATATATATATATATATATATATATATATATATATATATATATATATATATATATATATATATATATATATATAATAATATATATATTATATATAAGTATATATATATATATTATTATATATATATATATATATATATATATATTATAAACCGGGGGCGGTTACGCGGAAATATTGTGCCTGCGGGCGCACGCGACGGGCTGAGCGAAGGCTGGCGGACGGCGGAATGCGGACAGCGGGCGGCTGACGGGGCTCGGAGCTGAACTCAAACGCGTGGATGAAATCGAAAACCATTAATGTGACGCCGCAAGCGTCAAAAACGCCGTAAAAAAATGATTCACGAACTTAGCTGAGGCGACTGAAAGGTTAACAGGTGTTAGGACTAACGTTGCTAGGGGAACGTATTTAAGCCTAATAGTTAGTATGAGGCCGCTGCTGAGGGAATGTATTTAAGCCTAACGGTTAATGTCACATCCTCTGATTGAGAGACATAGCTGAGATGGATTAAGGTGGCAAATGGTGGTAAAAAAGGTTAAAAATGTATCGAAAAAGTTACAAATTATAAAAATTTACCAATAAGTGGCCAGAATTAACAGGTAAACTAATGAAATTACATGAATAAGCTTTTGAAAAGGATCAGGTAAGTAGATGAGTAGTAGAAAGTGACTAAAAAGTGCAAAAATATATCAAAAAGATTAAAAATCCTAGAAAATTTACCAATAGGATGCCAGAATTATATGAAAAATGATAGAAAAGGCTCAGGAAAGAAGCTGTGTAATAGAAAGTCATTAAAAATATATACCTAAAATGATAAAAATACCGAAAAAAGGGTTAAAAAGTGATAAAATCCTGAAATTTAGCTATAGGTTGCCAGATTTAGCAGGAAAAGCGCTAAATAAAGGTTCAGGAAAGTAGCTAAGTATTAGAAAGTCTTTAAAAATATA
>JABUQX010095782.1:7500-12500 GCA_015478945.1 Trachelipus rathkii | reverse complement strand
TTTGTTATATATATATATATATTTTTTTATATTATATATATAATATATAATATATATATATATATATATAGTATATATATATATAATTATTATATATTTTTATTATATAATATATATAATATATATATATATATATGGTGGTGGATATCTGTTCGTTTGCTTGTGATGTCAGTGTCAGCGATAGTTTCTAGAATGTTCAGTTTCCTGTTTGCAGATGAAGTTAGGTCATCTAGGTGTTTTGTGAAGGTGATATATGTGTCAAATGTTACTCCGAGGATTTTGGGAGTTTTATTGGAGGTATGGCTATGCTATTTATGTAAATTTGGGGGAGGGGTAACCGAGTTGGCGGTCATTGGTAATTAGTGTGATTGATAATTTGTTTGGCGAAGCGGATATTCTTTGTAGTTAGCCATTTTTGTGATTTGGTTGATGTATTGTTATGCTTCAAGATTTTGTAGCAGCGTTTAGGTTCTGGTGTGTAGTGTCAAGGGTGATGTCATCTGTGTAGGTAGTTAGCGTTGTTGTGATCTGTTTGGGGCTGTAGGAGACCAGCTGTGAATAGGTTGAATAATGTGGGGGATAGGATTGCTCCTTGGGGTACTCCGTTTTTTATGTTTACTGTATGGGATTTTTTGTTGCTAGTTTGTACTTGAGTTGTTCTTCCTGATAGGAAGTTAGAAAGATCCATTTATTTTGTTGTAAGGAATTATTTGATTGTGTTAGTTTTGTGGGATTAAGTGTGTTTGGGTACTGTGTCAAAGGATTAGCTAATGTTAATTGCTATGAGTATTGTTTAGTTTGTGGGTTTTAAGTTTAGACCATTGATTATAAGTTGAATGATGTTTATGAGTGTAGTTGTGGTTGAGTGGTTTTGAGATAACAAAAATTGACTGATTATCGATTAGCAAAGAGATAAGCATCGGGCAACTTAAATGAGTCAAAGGAGATTTTACTCTCCATCAGCAGGATTCGAACACTGGACTCCGCGTCGCTGAGTTAACAGTAACCGGTCGCCTTAATCCACGTAGGCCATCCACGGTCCCAAAAAAAAAACGCTTTCAAACGTAGTTTTTAAAAGCACCCGTTTTTTCTCATCCCATAATTGCTGAGTACTCAAAGGCCAGCCCCCAAAGACGTCGCAAAGGACGATTGTTCGAATTCGAATTCGTACATTTTGCTGTATGCATAGGCTCATACCTTGCGCAAAGGTATTATTATTTAAAGCTTAAACTAATTTAATTTAAATAAAAATATATTTCAAGAATGGCTGAAGTAAAATAAATACATTCAAATAATTAAAGCCATGACTAAAAGTAAATTAAATAAAAAAAAAATTAAATATATACAACAGTATAGATATGCGCAGGCATCATTCAAACAACAACTAAAATATGGCGTCATCATGCTGATGACGTCATACCGTAGCTCTCAAGGTGTGTGTGTGTGTGTGAAAGCGCGCAACCAAACAAAATCAAACAAACAAAAACAAAAGTGCGTCATTTTGTTGCTTTGCTGTTCATATGTCATCTATGCATCATGAACATGGTATGCACTATCTACACTCATTCGTACCTAATAATTGATAGGTGTCACAAGTGTACGTACTAAATAAGTATGTCACATTGTCTTGCATTCCTGGTGGTCCTTACAACCAGGGCTGCGGAGTCGGAGTCGGAGTCGTTGGGAGCGGAGTCGTGGAGTCGTGCATTCCAGGTAGTCGGAGCTCGGAGTCGGAGTCGAAAATCTGTGCAAGTGGAGTCGGAGTCGGGTATCGGAGTCGAAAATGGCCTGTAAGTAAGTTGTGAGGTCGGTAGTCGACAAATTTATAGAACTTATTATTATTATTTATTATTCATTTATTATATTATTATTATTTACTTTTTCATATTTATTCTATTTATTACTTAATTATTTATTACTATTATTTCTTCTCTCGATCTTATTATCTATTATTTATTCTTATTCATTTATTATTATTATTCTTACTTATATATTTCATCTTCATTTATCTATTATTTCTTATTACTTATTTATCTTCATTTATCTCTCTATTATTTCATTATTACTTATTTCAGAAATTTATTATATTATAGATATATTAGTAATGATTTATTTCAATATATATTACTCTCTTATCATTTATAATTAATTCAATTGAATTCCATTATGGATTTACTCTTAGTGTCTCTGATTCCTCTCTGATTATTATTATTATATATTATTATTATTATTATTATTATATGTATTAAATTGATTTATGATCATTCTCCGCTGCTCCTATTATTAATAATATAGTTTCTCCTCCGTGCTCAGCACTAAATATATTAGTTCTAATCTTAGTTATTATTATTATTACTTTGATTATTATTATTATTATTATTGTATACTTATTATTATTATTTAATTATGATTGGATTATTATTCCTATTATCGTCACTCTATTCATTAATATAGTTAGGATAGCTCGCAGTTTCATTGATTATTATTATATATAGTTTATAATATGATGTATTATGTGATTATTAGATAGAAAAAATTATTTATTAGTTATTATTATTATTTATTAATTATTATTTATTATATTTCTAGATAAAACTGAAAGTATAAACTATTAATTTGTATATAATGGCTGTAAATTATATAATAAATAAGAATAATTTTCATTATAATTTGGTTATCCTGCTAACGAATGTGAGAGAAAATGGAAGGTCTTGATTTCCGATAGACTGACATAATAATTTGTTTAAAGTGTCGAGGTGTAGAATTATATCGTGAAATTTTGTTCTGTATGGACGCTCTAATAAATGGTCTCAATTTGAGACTGCTACACATGTACATTAGGTGCTCGGGTGTAGAATAACATTACCATACCATACAACTGAACATACCATACATAACTACATCAATTGTATCTATACTATTACATACATACATAACATACATATATCTACATAACGATAACATGTATAGCGCATTAGCAGATCATATTATCTAGACTACTATTACCCAGTAGCGGAAACAGACTACGAATATCATAAAATACAGAACATTCAACCATTAACTTACCTACACAGCATCACGATGACATTACATTGACAATAGGCATATACAGTACATACAGAAGCAATTACGATACATACATTACTAACATGAGACAGATTACCATTACATTACAGAAGCCACACTCACATACATTAGACATTATAACATACGCATTTATCATATAATAATAACATTAAACTATACAAACATACATACAATACAAACATACATACAATAAACATTACATATAAACATACATACATACATAACATTAACATACATACATACATACATTACATACATACCAAAAAATAATACGATACTCAGCAAGATCCATAAATATAGATAGTGAAGTCAGGTATCAATGATTACCTGAACAGACAAATGAAGATCTGAATAGTATAGATAGAAAGAGATCTTCTACAGCACAAATAAAGTTATTATTCTACTGTGATGAGCGTGTGAATAGTGTGTATTGTACGTAGTGGATATGTTCATTTAGTGGGTAGTAGGCGTGATCTGTGTGATGTGCATGTATGGATATCTATATTGAAGTGGTTACAGAATTGAGATAATGACATCATATATATTGGATAACTAGTTTACATATTATAGACGTATATATAGTTATATCAATATATAAATATATAATATATATATATATAATATATATATTATATATAATATATTATTATATATATAATATATAATATTAATATATATATTAATTTATAATATATATATAATAATATTAATAATATATAATTGTATATATATATTATATATATATATATTAATTAAATATATATTAATAATATATATATATATTATAATAAATATATATATAAAGAATGGATTTATGGATAGATTTCGTAATATATTGCTGTTATACATGGAATACAACGGGACAGATTGTTCTTCGCTATGGATATAGAGGCGACTTAAGATGCAATCAACCTGATCCTTTTCCTTAATAGACCTTATTATTTACTCTTGGACCAGTATTAGTAACATATTGCGGCTAGATAGACTAAGATATAACACTTATCTAGGAGTCCTACTATGAGTACTAATGAGAATCAGAGTATTGAAGTGACTACTAATGAATAGAAAGATGCTATTAAGTTATTCTACTGATAAAGGAGGCGTAAATATGCCTACACTGAATGACGATATTTAACCAGTATGAGTACTTGTACATCGGAAGCAATTGCGAAAAGAAATTGCTAGTTTTCTATATATATGTCCATATCTAGTTAATGGAGTATCTTAGGAGCCAAAATATGAAGATATTGAATTCATCATACTAAAGACAATGGAGAACGGATATAGACCCTCTCTAGTGGGAGTTGTTATAGTTATATATATATATTTAGAATATAGCTATATTATATGAAAAGCTTGTTATTTTTTCATTATATATAGAGATGGATGTTAATAAATCATGGTATATTGAAAGTGTTAAATTCATTCAGAGAGAGAGAGTATGATGAGAGATAATGAGAGAGAGATGGATGAGTTAGTAGAGATAGAGTAGAGAGATGAGAGAAGAGATAGAGAGAGATGAGAGAAGAGTATATATATAGTATATAGGATATAGTAGATATAGTATAAGTGAGTATAAGTAAGATAGTAGATATATTATGAATGATGAAGAGAGATGATGAGAACCGATGAGAGTAAGATGACGAGCAGATGGTAGCGAATATGGAGCACGCAGAGAGCTCTCGTTAGTGCATAGCTCCCACCAATCTCTTTGCCCCGGAGCGAGTCAACCCATTTGAAAAAATGCATGTGCGTTTGAAATTAAGTCGTAATTCTACACAAATTATAAGTTAAATTATAATAAATACTTAACGCTTACTTGACCCGCACTCTTCAGAAGGCGTCCGATAGTTATGCTTTTCTCTTTCCTTCGTTAAACTGAGACATCTGCATCGCTGAAAAAGATGCGAGCT
>JABUQX010095781.1:10000-28898 GCA_015478945.1 Trachelipus rathkii | reverse complement strand
ACTTAACCTAACCTAAGCCTAACCTAACCTAAACCTAACCTTAACTTAATAATACCATTTAATTACCAGCACTTACCTTTATAACATAATCTCATTAATATCAAGCGCTGATATGTCTGTGTCGGAACCATTTGTGCTAGTAGTTTCAAGTAATCCCTTATGAACTGTGTATGATTTGATTTTCTTTAAATATAGGTATTATATGAGGATTTCCTCAAGCCGATTATAATTTTAATAGAAGAAAAATTTTGAATACTCCGCGATTATACCGAATTAATAGCAAAATAGTTTGAGACTCCTATGAAATTGTTCATTATTTCGTGGTCTATATCCTCCTTCTCTTACTAAAGTACAGATGTATGGTCTTTACATTAATAGTGTTATATTTAACTTTACAAATAATATATTTATAATATTCCCATTTTCTTAAAATAATTAACTATTAATTATAAATACGTAATTCTCATTTCCCCCAACCTCCGCTCTTTTGATTGACCTTTTATAACATAGCGGCTATTCAATAAATGATTTTATTGTAGTATATTTAAATTGTTTCTAAATGAAGTTACAATTGTAAAGTAATATCCTTAACGAGTTTTTATTAATCATGTGTTTATCCTAATCTCAATTGTGATTGATTTTTTCAAAATTTTATTTACTGCAATAAATAATTATGTCACTATAATATATTGGTGTTATAATATTTCAAATAATAATTAAATTAACTTTAAATAATTCATATCTATCTTCAATTAGAACCTTCCTAAGTACATAGATAGATTAGAATATGAATAAGATAAGATATATAGATTTAGAAATAGATATACTAGTGAATATGAAATGAATATGATATGATAGTACTAGATACGATAGATACAGTATGATAGAGAATAGTAATAAGTATGAAGTAAATAGAGTAGATGTCAGTAAGATAGAAATGAGAAATGGAGTAAATAATGATAATTATAGTTAGGTAGCGAGATCATAAGAAGGTATAGACGTCATTAAATTAAGGCAATTAAATTCCTGAGTGCATATAATTTAGTGTTAGAGAGATAATGCAATAAGTTCGGATCACGAGATAGACACTACATTAAATGAATATTAGCAGTTAATACTTGAATTGAGAACTCCAATAATGTCTTAATTTAGTGGAATATTTAGGTTGGTCTTTGTATGGAGGAAAGACGAACAATTGCTCGGTTGGCGCGACTACCTACTCTATCAGTCTTACGCTTTCTCTGGCCTTGGGGAGTGTCTCTACCCTCAAGGCTTTGCTGTAACTCTTGGTCTAGTGTTCTTCAGATCCCTGTTCATTTTCAAAGCTTTATGCTTCTGGAGCAACTCTCTTCCTCACTTATTCTTATTAATTTTGGTGTTCCTCAGGGTTCTGTTTTATCTCCAACTATATTCAACTATACTTATCATCAACGATCTTCTTAGCTGCACTTCTAACTCTGTTACTAACTCTTATTTGCCGATGATACAACTCTCCATTCTTCCACTCATTTTAATTTGTGCTCCCTCGTTTTGTATCTAGAGTAGGTTGCCTCTCGTCTACAGCTTCTGACTCCAATGTAATGATCAATTTGTCGAGAAAATATATCACTTGAGGTAACCGTAATCTTGTGAAGTTCAACTCTTTGAAAACTTCAACTCTTTCATATCTCCCTCTCATAAAACACCTCCCAACTTTTTCTATCGCCCTTTGATTAAGTTCTAATGTCTTACCCGTAAACAAACATAACATTCTAGGACTAAACATAAATAATAGTAAATTATCTTGGAGACCTCATCAATCACATCGGGATTGCTATAAAAATGAGCCTCAAAAGAGCTGGGAAGTTCTAGTTCAGATTTGCGTGACATTTTATCTTTCTGCTCAGAAAAAAAGCGTGGATACTCCAGTTATGATAAGGTCTTATCCTCGCACCATGTATGGCAATATAACGTGTTCCCGACATTTTGAGGATCCGGTTCCACCCACTCCTTTTGAGAAAGAGTGGTAACAATATGTAAGAGGTCTATAAACTTTCCCATACTCCTCCTGATCTCCTTGCCCTTCTTATACAACCTGCCGTCGTGACGTAGAGTGCCCTATCTCTTTATTCTATTAGGCATTACATATGGCCAGTGAGTGCCTCGCAAGAGAATTGCCTCTCAGTGACATTCCTTCCATCACTGAGTAGCCCTCGTCAACAGAAGAGGTGCCTTGCTCATCTCACTCTCTCTCGAATATGGAGACTCAAGGATCATTCGTTGTGGTGGTACCTCCTTCTTCCAGCCACCTCTGTTTAGTGGAACTCTCATCCTTCTTTATATTTTCCCGCAATATTAATCTTCCTTCTATTTTAAAGTTACCCGCGTCTGCGCCCATCTTTAAGGATAATTGCATTATGCAAGGCAGGGTGGCGTTTAATTACCATGTTAATGTTTTAATTTTATTTTTAGTATTTATTACAATTTATTTTTCTTGCCCCCTCCTTTGAAAAGGCATTGCCGGTGAGGCGGGAAAATAAAAAGGCAAGGATAGTATCCACAAACAGATGTGGCTGGAAAGAGTGAGGCACCACAACTAGTAATCCTTGAGTCTCCAATAATATTCACTACAATTTCATGGATGGTATCATGAAAAAAAGAAATAGAGGAAGATCGAAATAGAAGATAGATACACATATCTTAGTACTTGATTACTCGTAGAGTGAGCATAGTATATGTTTTTTAGTTTATGATAGATTTATGTATATAGTATTTTATTATAGTAATTAGTTATATTTATTATTATAGTAAGATAGATAGATATGATATATGTATATATTGATAGTGATTTGATAGATAAAAACGTATACGATTCAAGTGATTGAATAGGTATAATATATATAGAAATGGAGCCGTAAAGGGTATACAATTTGTACTATGTCGAGAAGCTACTATATATGCCATGGGAAACCGATAGATGATATAATAATAGAGTATAGTAGCACTGAGCACGAAACGCAGTAGGGAAATAGTATAGATGATAGTTACTAATATAGTGGAGAGTAGTACAGAGCTAGGTAATGGTGAGTTATAATAGTGATAGGCCCTTATCAATGATACATTAGCTCCTTCAGAACCATAATAAAGGCAGTAGGTTGGAGATAACCTCGGTGAATACTACTCATCATCCTGAGAGAACATATAATATTAAAAATTATACCAGAGAACAAAACTGAGATATTCAATAAGAACTGATGAGGGCGTCAAACATACAGAACCACAACTATGTAATTATTGTGATCTACTGGTTCAATCAGAGTATAGCTAGAGACAGACAAAATAGAGTGCAACACTAAAAAATTTACACGCAAAATGGAGTCTGCGAACAGTTAATAGTATACTGCCAGCTATTTATTTGAGCATAGTTTTATGTACCGATGATGATGGTGATTTCTCCAGCAGTGTACATTATAGTATATTACATCCTCTAATAATTTATTGTGTAATAATGTGTGTTTAAGCATTAGATTTATGTTTTAATTGCTTATTAATGCTCGCAGCTTTTATGATCGCCATTGAATAAGTACACTTAATATTCTTCCTGCACATTTCAATTCATTAACTATTCAGGAAGAAATAGTAATTAAATCACATGAGTTGTGATCGAGGTATTTATAGAGATGAGAGTGATATATGAAGATAAGATTGAGTATATCTCAAATAAGATATAGATTTATATCTTACACAAGAATTAACGGTACCCCACTGATAAATTTCCGATCGAATAATCCGCATAAGTAATATTTGATAATCAGGATAAGCATAGTTTAGATCTGAGAGTGCATAAATACTTCATTATTACAAACGAGGGTAGCTCCAATTATATAAGAAAGAAAACATGCATACTTAGGAGAGTTAACAAGTCAGCGTGCATATTAAAGGAGAATACGATCCTGAAAAAATGAAAAGCGGCATTGGTCTTCAAAATGATAGAAGTCAGTAAGGGCGGCTTTATAGAAGAATGTGATATAACAGAAGTTTCGGGCAAAGAACAAAAAAAAAAACTATCAATATACTCATATAAAATATCAAGTACTAGTTATATTCTTTACATCTCGAAATTAAGACGGTTACAAACCGAATCGCATTTCATAACAGTCGATAATAATTATCATTGGCAGTATTTCTATTTTCAAAAATGGAGAAGAAGTATCACTAACAGAAGTAGAACACAATATTGAGCAATTAGGCTAAAACAATCCCAATACTCAAAAACCATAACATACGCATTATCATCTTATATCAATACATATCAATCATTACCTATAACCTCTGTAAATCTTATAATAACTCTTAAATTAAGCCTATGGTCTATAAATCGATCCATATTATCTATACCCATGCATATCATATCTATACTAAATAAGCATTTTCTTGTTATCTTCTTAACAAATAATCTCTCCGATCGGCAAAATCTTAGCCCTTTATAAGGTCTCTTACGTTCGAAGCCTTTATTTATTCAACATCACTAGGTTCGATATAGCGGCTCTACTCAACCATGTCTACACCTCATACTATGGTCACAAAATCCCAAGTTCCTAAAGCATTTATATCCGTGCCAAGAAATCTGCTCCATATAATCAAACATGCAATTACTAATTTGCTAACCTATGATCTCTTCACTCAGAGCCTTTCAAATCCTATCATGTTTTTGAAAAAAGTCTTAGCTGATTCCAGAGGAAATGACATTTCATCAAGTAAATAATGGAAATAAATTTAACTAATAATAAAAGGAAGTGCACTATTTATCTTGTCAATCATTCTCAGGATTTTATATATCTAATGTTTTTGATAACATCAAAAAACTCCCATATTGTCGACGAAGAAATAAAAAACTAATGAATGAACAAATAAACATCCAAGGGTAAAATAATTACTGTTAAGAATTATGAAGGTCTCGATTATAATCACAAGGAGTCCAAGTTGCCGAGACAGAATCCTCCTCTGAGGAAAGTCCGTAGACTTCGAAATAAACTTCATTTTCTATAAATGAAAATTGAATAACAAACCCCTAAAATGCTTGTCAGGAAGCCACAATTAGTTTTAAGAAGAACAGATACAACTGACGAGTGAGAAAGAGGGATCCTCTATCGCGATGTTATATATAGAAGAATTTAGAGGGGCTACTATGAAAGGCCAACTAATATTGTAAGAGTGGGCGAGGCAGAAGGAAAAATAAATGAAGAAAACGAGACCCAAGAAGTAGAACGAATCAGAAAAGAATCGAAATAACAGAACAATAGACAATGGGTGAATCCAATCTAGTTCCAAATGAGGTTGTACTTTAAATAAACATATGATCCTGGTGCTATTATAGTAGAAATTACGCGTTAGGCCGCAGTACCTCACTTCTCCCCAAAACGTTAGAAACAAAGGTGGCCGATACCAAAGAAATTACGAAGTGATCCCGTGGTCAGGGTATGACACGCGTTGTCTACCCGGCCGGATGATACTGATGAATTTTAACTAGTTTTTGTATGTTTTAAGATATTTATGATTAAGGAATCTTTATTTTTATAGAAAAGAGGCTTTTTAAGTAAAGGGGATATTGTGAAAAAGTGTAGTGCATCATAGAGAGTTTTATTTATCTCATTATATCCAAGCTTGCTGTAAACAAGAATACGGATTCACTTTATACCAAGAAACCGTCTCTGGCAGAAAAAGTTCACAAAAATACTGCAATTTGAGACGCGCGAAGATCTTTTTGCACAGCATACAACTACGCGTTATAGTTTCTTTCATGAGAAAAACATAGCCGTCACTGATAGATTAATTTCCTACAGCCTTTGTTGCCTATCCTCAACGGTGTTTACAAAACTCGTCTATAAAATCAACTTTACAAAAATAGATGAGCTCATGATTGGTCTGCAGTTATTAAATATCTGACCAATCTCCGTAGAATTTTGTAATTATTGGGAATTACACTACATCACCCATTTCTGATGGGAAAAATAAAGTATGGCACAATGTAACATTTAACAAATTATGTTTTAAAACTATTCACAGCCGATCAAGATACATATTTACAAACTGAAATAAGTATATACTGTCTGCGTTCGCAAAAGGATATTTTTTCAAATTTATGTAATGCAAATGACCAAACCGCCCACCACGAAAGACTACAGTAGAACAACGTTTGCGATACATTGGCGTTCCAGTTCACGGCAATATACTATAGAAGTTAAGATTGTACATTATGTTGCGCACTTAGCAACAACTTAATAATGTATCATCTTATTAACATAAAATTATAGATCGATCAAGGGATTAATTAGAAAAACCCAGTCGAAGGTAGAAACTTCTTTTTCCTCATCAGTTGGACCTCCATTTCGTTTGATATTTAGGTTTGGACTACAGTACTGTTGGTTGTTAATACATACGATCTGTGGCTGAACTGAACAGTAATTTTTTATATATTATTTTATTATAGTATTTATAAAACTAATTTAAATGATTTTATTTAATTACTGATCACTTTTTTTTTCTATCTTCTGGAATACTCTACATTTCGTTTTGCGAGAGCGTGGCTAATGACAAATAACAATATTTAGTAACCTATAGGATTTTTATGCTTCATCTTGCATAATATAACTCTGTCAAGGCCTTTCGATAGAATATGATGGCAATAATCGTTCTACTTTTTCTAGATCACTTGTCAATTTAATATTTTTTTCATGCATGTGATTATTTATTTATACTGTCATTCATTTGAACATGGTCTAGTTGAGGTGGAAACAAGTATCTTATTATACTCACAATAACATTACGCGAAAACATTGACGAATTATCGTATTTATTTGCCGTTGTTTTCCTTTTATTAGTTAAGTTTATTCTCAAACTAGACATTTACTAAATTAAAATATATTTTCCTGATCTAATGAGATGACTTAGTTGCTTAATATACACTGAGTTTCCATACTGGATTGCTTATGTTTTTTGACATTGTTACAAAGATTTCTTGCATAACTTTTTTATTTTATTTCTTAACAAAGTCGTGACTAAAATGAAGAAGGATGAAAAGAATCTAGTTAAATTTTTAAATATTTTATTTTACCGTCAGTCAGGCTTTGTTCCAGTTAGACAAAATATGAGATAACATACAGAGATACAATAAATTAAAAACATTTCTGTTGATCTTGATCTCTATTCAAGGACTAAAATACATTAGAAAATGATAGTACAAGCAACAGTCATATTAGATTTTTACATTTATTCAAGTTTGACGTAGAACAAAAACCAACGAGATTCCAACCAGGATGTTATGTTATGCGCGGGTTAAATATAAGTGTAAATGAATCTTCAGGCAAAATCTCATTCATCAAAGCTAATTTAAAATTCGTAATAAAGACATTTAAAATTTCTCCAAAGATTGATCCATCTAAGTTTGTATTATAGTAATAGTATTATAAAAGTAGTATTATAGTATCAACTGCTATAATGATTAAAGAATAAAGATTATTACTTTTATGATTGTTCCAATATCCGTAATTTCATTTAAAGCATGGTAAGTAAATGCTCAAAATTAATAGCTTGTTATAACGTAAATATATTATTATAATTCATGAAATAGTTATTCTGATATACTGGTTGAATGATTGAAGCTAGTACCAAATGGTTAACCTAACCTAACCTAACCTAACCTAACCTAACCTAACCTAACTTAACCTAACCTAACCTAACCTAACCTAACGCCTGATGTCGTGGCGACCATATGGGCTAGTATCCTACTGGTTCTATAAATTTTGAAAGAAAATTTTGCCAAATAAAGCAAATACCTTTTTTTATTTAGTTCTTATCCTCCTTGTATCAGATGTATCTCATTTATGTTTTCATTCTGCACAAAATATATATTATCCCATTGTTCAGACAAACTATCAATTAAATACGGATCTCATTCTATCAATATAATTTCTTGTAATAATTAAACATCGCGGTTATTCATTAAGTTTTATGTAAGTATGTTAAATTGTTTCTAAATGAGTTACAATTGTAAGTAGATATCCTTAACGAGTTTGTATCATTGTTTCCTATCTCAATTGTGATTGTTTTTCAAAATATTTCTGCAAATTATGCCTATGGATCAAAAATAATACTTTAATAATCTATCTTCATAAGAACCTTCCAAGGCATAGATAGATAGATAGATAGATAGATAGATAGATAGATAGATAGATAGATAGATAGATAGATAGATAGATAGATAGATAGATAGAGAGATAGATAGATAGATAGATAGATATGATTAGATAGATAGATAAGATAGATAGATAGATAAGAATAGATAGATAGATAGATAGATAGATAGAATAGCATAGATAGATAGGTAGGTAGATAGATAGATAGATAGATAGATAAAGCTTTTGACTGGGTATGGCATGCGTCGCTACTCTCTAAGCTACCTTCCTTTGGATTTCCTCCCTCGCTTTGCTTACTCTTGTCTAGTTTTCTTTTCAGATTGTTCCATTTCAGGCTTTTGATCGTGGTAGCAACCCCTTCCTCCTTTTCTTACTTGTTGATGGAGCTACATCTTCCTTTTGAGTTAATTCCAACTTTATTCCTACTTATCATCAACGATCTCGTAGCTGCACTTAACTCTGTTCACTCTTATGCCATTGACTCAACTCTCCTTCTTCCACTCATTTTTAATTGTCTCCCTCTTTTGCTACTAGAGTTGCCTCTCGTCTACAAGCTTTCTGATTCAATTCTTGCCCCCGTTTCGTCGAATTTTATCAGTGGGGATGGTAAACCGTAATCTTGTGGAAGGTTCAACCCTTTTTGAAAACTCAAACCTTCTTCATAGCTTTCCCTCTTCTAAAATACCTCCCCAAACTTTTCTATCGCCCTTTTGATTGTTCTAATGGTCTTACCCGTAAACAACATAACATTCTAGACTAAACATAAATAGTGGAATTATTCTTGGAGACTCACATCACACGGTTGCTAAAATGGCCTTTCAACAGGCTGGGAATTCTTTCTGTTCAGATTGCGTTGCATTTTTTCTTCTGCTCAGTACTCCCAGTTATAAAAGGGTCTTATTCGCCCATGTAGGGAATACTGTTCCCAACATTTGGGGTGGATCCGTTTCCACCCTCCTTTTGGATAGAGTTGAAAGCTAAGGCTAAGAGGCTTATAAACTGTCCCATTCTCTCTGACTCCCTTGACCCTCTTTCCCTGCGTCGTGACGTAGGGTGCCCTATCTCTTTTCTATAGGTATTACAATGCGCAGTGCTCGCGAGAATTGACCTTCTCGCACCCCTTTCCTCCATCACTGAGCTAGCCCTCGATAACAGAAGAGGTGCCTTGACTCTCTCATGAAAATTGTGGGAATATTGGAGACTCAAGGATCATTCGTTGTGGTACCTCCTTGGTATCTTTCCGCCACATCTGTTTAGTGGAACTCCTTGCCTGTTTTATTTTTTCCCCGGCAATATTTTAATCTTCCTCTATTTTAAGTCCTGCGTCTGCACCCACCTGAGAAGGAAAAATACAATATAACAGGAGTCAGGGTGGGTTTAATTTCCATTTATTTTTAATTTTTATTTTTTTTATTTATTTAATTTTTTTTTTTGCCCCTCCTTTTGAAAAAGGGCATTGCCCCGTGAGTAGTGGTATGATCGATAGGTAAATAGATTAGATAGATAGATAGACAGATAGCATAGATAGATAGATTGATAGATAGAAGATAGATAGATAGATAGATAGATAGATAGAAGATAGATAGATAGAATAAGAAAGATAGATAGAAAACGACAAGCATTATATAGTATATTATATATATATATATATATATATATACTATATATCATATATATAATATATCTATATATATATATATATATAGAATATATAATAATATATATAGTACTATATATATAATATATAATAATATATATATATATAATATATATATATGCGGAGACAAAATATAAAAGTATACAAACAAACGAACAAAGATGAGTCAACACCACTAAAACAGATTGTCTTTCAATCATAAAGACAAAATAATATTCCTAATTAAAGGAGTCATAAGTATGCAATTATTATGAGTGTTTCGTGTCATTTATTATCTCTAATAAATTTATGAAAGGAATTTAATATATTAATGCGCACTTTGATCGCCATTAAATTCATTAAATTCTTCCGCACTTTATCATTACTTCAGGAAAATATTATCAGTGTATAATATATATATATATATATATATATATATATATATATATATATATATAATATATATATAATATATATATATATATATATATATATATATATATATATATATATATATATATATATTCTTTACTCTGTAAAGAAGTTCCGAATGCATTTCATAACATCCAAACTTTATTATCGTAAACGAGTATTTCTATTAAAATTATAGATAATAATTAAACACTAAAGAGGAAAACAAATTACAATTAAAAATCAATATAAAACATACATAGATTACTTTAAATACATAAATCATATAACTTAAATATAATTTAAATAGTGCTTAAATATATAAATATGCCCAAATTATTAAAAGCATTTTGGTTACCAAATCTCGTCGAAATTTTAAGTCTTCTTTATCACATTGTTGAAGCCGGTTTCAAATTGTCTCATCAATTGACAACCCAGCTAAATTAATCCGCAAATCTGCTCCATAAAATGGAATGCAATATGATCTTCACAAGTTCAATATCATTTCAGAATCTAGTGATCCAGATCATCTCAAAATTGGATAAAAATTTCTAAAAAAAAAATTTTCTTTCTCTTTTTATATCTAATTCTTCTAAATAATTTTCGACATAAAATAAAAAAAAAATAAAAAATATTTAGAATGAGTCTCATATCTCAAAGGACATCCCGACAGTTTTGAGTTTCATTCGATTTCTTTTTCTTAATGAAATTTACAACCAAATCTTGTCAGAATTTGTTTTTAGACAGATCAACTACGATTTCTTCGACTTTATATATAGAGGAGGGGCCTGAAGGTCACTAATTGAAGGAGCGAGTAACGATAAATCATCATGTGAAATCCCAATCTAGTTCCAATTTTACTTTTAACTATATTCTTTATTAGTCCATCAACATCTAAACAGAACAAAGTGGCAATAAAATTACTCCCTGTCTTACACCGTTTTCTACCCGCCAATACTTGTAAAACTATTTTGTTTTTAAAATTTATAAATTTATTTTTATAAACACTTATAATAAGATTTAAAATGCATCAAGAAATTTTCATCTCATTTAACTTTCTAAACAAGATACGTGATTCACCTTATCAAACGCCTTGAAAAAGTTCAAAAATGTCGCATGAACGTCCGATCCTTTATTCACATAACTCGCTATAGTTTCTTTCAGAGAAAACATAGCCGTCACTGTAGATTAACTTTTCCTAAAGTCGTGTTACCCATATCATCAAGTGTTACAAAATCCTCGTCTATCAAATATCAACTTTATAAAAACAGGTGAAATCGTGATAGGTCTGCAGTTATTAATATCTGACCAATCTTGGTAGTAATTTTTAATTATTGGGGTATTGCACTACTCACCATTTTGATTGGAAAATAATTATGCACAATGTAAACATTTAAAAATTATGTTTTTAACCTATCACAGCCATAAGTATACAATTTCAAATGAAATAAATGTATACTGTCTGGTCAAAAGGTATTTTTCAATTTATGAATCAATGCCCAAACCTCCGAAACAATAAACATTTCATACAATTTCATCCATGAAATATCTTTAAAGTTAAAATTGTCTTTTGACTGGCAACATTTATCATCAAATTTAGTCTTAGATTAATTGAAAATTTCTCCTAAAAACTTCTCCGGTATATTCTTTACATCAGATTCTCCATCTCTTCTGGCAACAAGTGTTTTGTTTTCATCTGTGATTAAGAAATTTTATTATTTTTTTATTTGTTTTTAAAACTATTTAATGTTTTTATTTCTTATTTCTTCTTCCTTACTCCTACATTTTTTCAACTCATACTACAATTTTGCCTTAGATTTTTTTTCCTATTGTCAAGTTCTATGCATATTTCTTTTCTTCCTTTATTTTTCCATTCATGAATTTATTAACAGCATCATGCAGATGAACGTTTGTTAACCAATCATTCCAACTTGGAATGTATTTTTGATGTTTTTCCTTTTTATAGTAAGTTTTTCACTAGGCATTTATAAATAAAAAATAAATTTCTGATCTAGATGACATTCATTTCTACAGGCATATTTATTACAGTGCATAACTTTTTTTATTTTATTTTCTTACAATGTCACTAAAAAAGGTCTGTTAATTTTTAAATATTTTTATTTTTACGTCATTCAGCTTGTTCCAGAAGACAAATATGAGGTCAGAGACTTTAAAACATTCTCTGTTGATCTGATATGATCTCTCATTAATATAGTAAAATACATTAGAAAATGATAGTACAAGCAACAGTCATATTAGATTTTTACACTTTTCAAGTTACTAGAACAAACCAAGTGATCCAACCACGATATTATGTTATGCGCGGGTGAAATATACGTGTAAATGAATCTTCAGGCAAAATCTCATTCATCAAAGCTAATTTAAAATTCGTAACAAAGTCATTTAAAATTTCTCCAAAGATTGATCCATCTAAGTTTGTATTATAGTAATAGTATTATAATAGTAGTATTATAGTATCACCTGCTATAATGATTAATGAATAAAGATTATTACTTTTATGATTGTTCCAATATCCATAATTTCATTTAAAACATGGTAAGTAAATGCTCAAAATTAATAACTTGTTATAACGTAAATCTATTATAATTCCTAAAATAGAGTTATTATGATATACTGGTTGAATGGTTGAAGCTAGTACCAAATGGTTTACCTAACCTAACCTAACCTAACCTAACCTAACCTAACCTAACCTAACCTAACATTAACCTAACATTCTAACCTAACCATAACCTAACCATAACCCTAACCATCACCTAACCTGATACTGCCAACCATAAACCTACCGAAGCCTAACCGTCTAGACCATCTAACCGCTAACCTAAGCCTAACCTATACGCCGGATGTCTTGGAGACCATTTGGGCTATTCCCCTATTGTTTCATCATTAAATTTTGGACAAGAAACATTTTGCAAAATAAAAGCAAATACCTTTTTTTATTTTAAATTCTTATCCTCCTGGTATCAAACGGTAATTCTCATTTATGTTTTTCATTCTGCCACAAAATATATATCACATTCCATTGTTCAGAACAAAACTATCTATTAAATCACGGATCTCATTTCTATCCAATATAATAATTTCTTGTGAATAATTAAACATCGCGGATTATCCATAAGAGTTTCTTTGTTAGTATAAATTGTTTCTTAATGAGTTGCAATTATGTAAGTAGTTTATCTTAACGAGTTTGTATCCATTGTTTCCTAGCTCAACTTGTGACTGTTTTTCAAAAAAAATTTCTGCAAATTAATGTAAATGGATCAAAATTAATCCTTTTTATAATCTAAATGAAATTAGAACCATACAAGGCATAGATAGATAGATAGAAGATAAATAGAAAGATAGATAGAATAGATAGATAGTAGATAATTAGATAGATAGATAGATAGATAGATAGATCAGATAGATAGATAGAGCAATATATTTATATATTATATATATATATAATAATATATATATATTACTATTATATATAATATATATAATATATACTAACCCTATGATCTATCAATATATACTAGTAGTATATACTCATATATATTATTATATAGTTATATATTAATGATAATAATTATTATATATATATATTATATATATATAATATATATATATATATATATAATATATATATATTATCTTATACTATATATACTATATATATATATACTATGATATACAAGATATATATATATATACAAATTATATATATAGGCTACTATATATATATATATAATATATATATATATATATATATATATATATATATATATATATAATATACTATATATATATATATATATATATATATATATACTATACTATATATATATCTATATATATATATATATATATATATATATATATATATATATATATATATAATCTATATATATATATATAGTATATACTTATATATATATATCCGATATATGAATGCGGAGACAAAACTATAAAATACACAACAAACGACAAGAGATGAGTTCACACACAAAACAGAGTGTCTTTCAATCAAAGACAAATAATATTTCTAATTAAAGGAGTCATATAAGTATGCAATTATTATGAGTGTTTCGTAGTCATTATATCTCATAATAGAATTTATGAAAGGAATTTATATATATTAATAGCGCACTTTGATCCCATTAAATTCGATTTAAATTCTCCGCACCTTTACATTACTCAGGAAAATATTACAGTAAATATGTATATATTATAATAGTATATATTATATATACTGAATATATATACTATATATATATATATATATATATGATAATCTATTAAAATAAATATATTATAATATACTATATATATATAGCGAGATATATATATATATACTAATAGCTATATATACTATATTTATAATATAATATATATGGTCAGCTTTTCGATTATCCGTCATATGTATCTTAAAAAACTATTAATGCTACAGTAAAACCGGAATACATTGCTGGAATGCTGGTCCAAAGTTTGCCCTGGAAATGTAAAAAGAAAAAAAAATAAAAAAAAAAAAAAAAATAAGTATATATATATATATATCTCAAAAAACTACAATAGCTACAGCGAAAAGAATACATTTTTGGATCCTGGTAAAATTTCACATAAGAATAATGTAAAAATAATAATAATAATAAAAAAATATTGTTAATTAATGATATAGTAATATGATTAGAAGGCCTATTTAGAGACCTTTTTATTGGTTTCTCGATAAAATAAATAGGCTTTCTATTAAATTTTATACTCTTTCTTTTCTTTACTAAAGAATCCCCAAGGGTATACCGCACGAATGGCAGGAGTTCGGGGTCTCTCGGCCTTCCGTGGGAACTACAGGGTAGACTATTTCCCCCCCTCGGAGGGTCTCCGGGAACCCCGCTCTTTGGTATTCTGGGTGTCGCGGGGGTTCCTCCGCCCCTCCCCTACGGGTATGGAAAACGTCCCCCCCCTATGTTCCCCGTTTGGGCGTCGAGCCCCCCTAGTGTGGCCGTTTACAAAGCCAAAAGTTAATAGAAAAAAGGTTCTTCTTAAATTTATTTTATCGAGAAACCAATAAAGGGTCTCTAAATAGGGCCTTCTAATAATATACTATAATATTAACAATAATTTTTTTATTATTTTATTATTTTTTACATTTTTTATGTGAAATTTACCAGGATTTCCAAAAATGTATTCCTTTTCGCTCTAGCTATTGTAGGTTTTGAGATATAATTTTTTTGTTTTTTTTTTACAATTCCAGGGCAAACTTTGGTACCAGCATTCCAGGCAAGTGTATTCACGTTTTACTGTTAGCATTAATAGTTTTTTAAGATACATATGACGTATAATCGAAAAAAGGCTGGCCTTATATATTATATATACATATATTATATAATATTATATAAATATATATATATATATATATATATATATTACTTATAATATAAATATAGTATAATATATACGTAATAATATATATATATATATGTATATATATTATATATATAAATTATCAATATATATATATGACTACTACCTATATATATATTCTATATACATTCTATATAATATACTATGCATATATATATATATATATATAATATATATATATATATATTTCTTAATATATATAGTATATTATATAGTAATATATATAATATATTACTATATATATTATATATTATTATAATAATATACTATATAGTACTATACTATACTATATATGTTGTAGCATCTGGATTAGCCGTCATATGTATCTTAAAAAATACTTATATAGATGCTAACCAGCTAAAACGGAATAAACATTCGCCTGGTAATAGTCTGGTCCAATTTTAGTGCCTGGAAATGTAAGTATATATATATATATATATGTATATATATATATATATATATATTATATATACGTATATATCAATATATATATACTATCATATATATATATATATATACTATTATAATATATATATATATTATATATAGTATATATCTGAAGAAAAACTACAATAGCTACCAGCCGAAAAGGAATACATTTTGGAATCCTTGGTATAATTTCACATAAGAAAATGTAAAAAAATAAATAAAAAAAAAAAAACGGATTTGGTAATAATTATAAGTCATATGATTAGAAAGCCTATTAGAGACCTTTTATTGGTTTCTTCGTTAAAATAAAATAGACTTTCTATTAAATTTTTGCTTTTGGTTTATACGGCACACTAGGGGCTCGAGCCGACGAGGGGACAGAGGGGGGGGACGTTTTTCCATACCCCGTAGGGGAGGGGCGGAGGAACCCCCGCGACACCCAAATACCAAAAGTATTAGTCCCTCCCCGTTAGTTCCCACGGAAGACGCGAGAGACCCCGACTCCTGCCATTCTGGCGCGGTTTACCCTGGGGTATTCTTTAGTTAAAAAAAAAGCAAAAATTTAAGTAGAAAGTCTATTTATTTTAACGAGTAACCAATAAAGGTCTCTAAATAGGTTTCTTATTATTCTATTACTATAATTATTAACAATAATTTTTTTTATTTTTTTATTTCTTTTATACATTGTCCTATGTGAAATTTACCAAGGATTCCAAAAATGTATTCCTTTTCGCTGTAGCTAATTGTAGTTTTTAAGATTTTTTGTTTTTTTTTTTTTTTTTTTTTTTTTTTTTTTTTTTTTACATTTCCGTACTAAAATTGTACCACATTCAAGCAATGTATTCCGTTTTACTGTAGCATTAATAGTTTTTAAAGATACATATGACGGCTATAAAGTTATTTTCATTATACTATTATATATATTATATATATATATAATATATATATATATAAATTCACCTATATATATATATATATATAGTATATATATATATTATAGATATAATATATATATATATATATACTATATATATATGATACATATAATATATATATAATAAAGTACTATATATATATATATATAATTAAAGTAATATATATATAATATATAATATATATATATAGTATATATATATATATATATATATATATATATATATATATATATATATATATATATATATATATATATATAATATATCATATGATATAATATATATCTATATATATATATATAAAGTATATATATAAAAAAGTAGAGTTTACTTTGAATTTTGTGTTGTGAATGTGTGTTTAAAAGAATATGATTTTGTTATGTAAAAGATTATGTCTAGTGGATAGATGAAAGAATTGCTATAGACGATTAAAAACTGCCAAGTTTGCTCTGTCCAAGTACAATTACGAGAGAGAACAGAGGACAGGTAAAGGTTGGAGTCATCTGCATAAGAGGGATTAGGTTATGAAGTAATAGATAGATCAATAATGAAAGCAGAAAGGGACTAGCAGATATACTAAAATCCTGCGGGACACTACTGTTAATTGAACCAAAGAGAGAACGATTTCCGTCTTTAGGAGCTCTTATGGAAGGACCAGAGGGTATGATAGATAGTTACGTACTGAAGGAGAGAATCTTGGAAATCTTGAAATTTTGGAAGCTTGACTATATTGCTAAACTCTTTCCAAAGATTTCGATGTGTCCAGTGGCACAACAAAAGAGCAGAGGAATAAAGATCAGGGAGAAAGTTTTCCATTACAGAATCGAAAACTCGAAAAGAACAGAAGCTAAAATGGTAAAGTAATAAGACGATATTAATAAGTGTGAGAGTGGGAGGGGTCTCCCTTCTCTGACAGATAGGATAGTCAAAAGATGACAATCATAAACGAAATAGTTTACCTAGCAGGCTAGAAAATAAAAAAAATAGAAAACAACAGGAGAAACTGCCGTAAGGACTATAATACTTCTTGGTATTAAGCTCAGATAGAGTATATATAGAACTTGCATCTTTAGAAAAAAATTACTACAATGTTAGCATAATTAAGTCGGAATTAAATGGAGAAGGAGAAGCAGCTTCAGGATAGGATAGTTTCTTCAGTAGAATTAGGGTCAGAATATGAGCGAAGGATCAGCTTATACTAGAAAGGTATAATAGCTGTGGAAAGATCGAAAGGAAAAAGAGGAAGCAAAAAAGAAGAAGAAGCAAATGTAAGGTTGACATTTTTAGCAATGTGCCAGAAAGAGCGAGAAGAAGAGTAGGAACACAAAAGATTAATGATTTTTTTTTTTTACTGAAGAAGAAATTTTTAGTATGGCAGAGAATAGGTTTAGTTCGATTATGATGTATGAAGTGTGAGTTGCATAAAAGAGAATTTAATAGCTTAAAACGTCGTCTACACTGAAACAGCAACAAGGTGCAACTCGTAGAAATACTTTGTCTACACTGAAGCAACAAAATCAGAAGAATATTCGAGTTTTATCTTTATTTCTAGTAACAAGATGTCCATACTAACCAGTAGCAGTGAGTTTGTTGCAGTAGTGAATAATGACTGAGAAAGATTTGCTCCTTGGAGTTATAGCATTTATAATAATTAGTATAATATTTGGAAATAAATATAGCTTTAGCTCCTGATTTTTTTATTGAATATATTTTTTATCGTTCTCGGAAAAACTAGCCAATCAAATTTTTCATTTTCAGCTTTATGTCTAAAATATCCGTCTCCAAAGCTTTGCTGATTTCCTCCCCAATCATCTTCCTAAACATTTCTGCGTTTATATTTTTTACCTGTAGATATCCATAGATTCATATTTTCTGTTCTCCTCAATTAATAA
>JABUQX010095781.1:0-2500 GCA_015478945.1 Trachelipus rathkii | reverse complement strand
ATAACCAGGCAAATATGTTTCATCCCTAAAATACTTCTCTCCCACGCTTGGTGTCGGATAACAAACTAGTTATAGTACTGGACACGACGGCCCTAAGGATTAGTTTCCTTGGGCGCCCAAAAATGGTTATATAACTCTGTGAATGTAGGCGCTAAAATTATTTTTTGTTAGAGATTTTATCTGTTTAATGTCGCGTATAGGGAGATAATCAATGTACTGTATAAGGTCCTGAATCCTTTTCCGTTGCTGGGTTCAATCCATTTGGCTAGTCCTTTGTAACAATGAGGTGTTCTGGGTTTTTGATGTGAATCACCTAACTGGACTGTAAAAAAATCTCTCAAGTGAGAATGGCGAAGGATGCATGCTTATGCGTGAAGTGAAGATAGTAGCGTGGCTATATGTGACTCGTGTATTCGAATACGGCAAGTGTCCATATGTATGGTTTGTTGTTGTTACTATTAGTAATATCTTAAGTTCGAATGATAATCTATGTTATAGCAAGTCTAGTTGATGTGACAAGAGCTTATGTAATGCTTAGCAGTTACATTACTAGTTTGATTTGTGTAATATGGTCCTACGTGATAAGGCTCATGAAGTACAAATTATGTGTACTATATTCAATGTTAAATATGGCGGGGAATATGACCAAGTATTATGTTTAATTTCCTTTTGATGCCGAAGTAAGTGATTGTCGCTTATAAAAGTAAAAACAGAAAAATGTTTAATATCTTCCATTAGGCCTTCTGTATATGAAGGCTTTTTTTTTTTTTTTTTTTTTTGTTTTTTTTGATTTGGGGGGGATGATTGGGTGCATGCCATGCGGCATCTCACGGAGTTAAGATCGTCGTAACAAATAAACTGCAATTCCTTTTTATTCAAATTTAGACTTTTAGTAATTGAATGTTTAAATAATCAATTTTATGAGTTTAATAATATAATACCGTATGCTTATTACAATATATATATTATACCTGAGGGGAAATCCTATTTTAAATAAGTATATATAATATATATAATATAGTTTTCACTAATATATTTATATATATATAGAAATATTGTAAATTAGGTAATATTAAATATCCAACACTGAAATTATACTAAATAGAGGTATTATTTTCTTATATATATATATAAGGCTACCTTTAGTTTTTATTTATTATACTAATTCCATTTTCTATAAATTATTATACTTTATTATTAAATAATTCTGTAAACCTCTATATTTAATCTAGGTAGATGTACTAACGGCTATTATCATAGTAAGCGTTATGGAAATATAGTAAATATATTAAATAGGGTGATATATATATTTCATTTAGTATTGATATCATCAGAGAAGAGCCTTGTTAAGGAAGGGTATATATATAGGGTATATATTATACGTGAATTTTATATATAGTACTTATAGTGATTAACGATGGTCGCCGTGAAATATTTCGTCTGAAGTCCGCTTACAACCAAACAAACAATGAAGAAATAGGGATCTGCTAGCTCTTGAAATAAAAAAAATTTGCAGGCAATATGATAGAAATGTTATTCAAACTGTAAAGGGTGTAAAATGAACCATACCTTGCCGGATTCATTTAATCTATACACTAAAGTACTTAACTATTAAATGGTTCCGAGTAAAAAGTATAAAGGTATAAATTAGTATAACTAAATATTATATATATTATTGTAGTAGTAAATATTATAACCCCAATATATATATAGGTATATATATATATCCTATAATAATATATATATATATATATATACTATAAGAAAATAATCCGTGAGCGATCACTGGAGTAGACCATACGGGCGTGGAGGGCTTCAAAGCGAGGGTGCAATCACATCAAAAGGGATCTAAAGAATAATGTTACCTTGAATGAAAAACGCGATAAAATCAGCCCTTTTCTCTACCCTTGCTAAAACCATCTAAAGTCACACGTCGCAAACTTATGCCATGAATTCCGTTCCTAAGGCGATTTTAGTGTTTTTATGGCCCATTATCGACTTAACAGCGTTTTCTTCTAATTCTTTGACCCCAATCTTGTGTAACATGCGTTTACCGCTTCACTTCAAGCTCTTAACCTGACTCTGCAGAGGCTGAACAGCAACCAGCTTTCTCTTATATTGCGGAGATTATGTGGGAAGTGAACGGGATACTTCCTCTTTTAATTAGGTCCCGCATCAAAAAAAAACTTACTGACGCCCAGTATGCAAATATGGTCGCCTATGAGGTTGCCATAAACTGGTGGAGCCATTTACCCTTATTGACATGTTACACAGGTCGTTTAACCCAAGCCAAAGCGCGTCGGTTACTTTTTTACTCTCAAGTGCAGCCCCCCATATATTTAAATTTGTACATTGATGGCACAAGGAAGCAGCTGCAATTCGATATTTTTATGTCCTTAAGCGTTCCACCTATCTATCGTGGAACAGGTTATACCGTACTGACACCATCACCCGCTCAATAATAGAGTTTGAAACAACATTAAAATTTACATAGAGTCTT
>JABUQX010095779.1:0-50084 GCA_015478945.1 Trachelipus rathkii | reverse complement strand
ATAGGCTCTTCTTGCAACATGAAATTAGGTACCCTGACCTTATTGGATCTTATCCAACTTATTTCCATCCAGCGCACACACACACACACAGCACACACACAGCCACACACACCTTGGACACTATATACAACACATTCACTTATGCACTTATAAAAACAACTAGGTACACCTTATAAGCACTTTACATATTTACTTGCCATAGAACTTACATTAAAAACCTTACACACTTTACATTAAACCATATACACCTACATTCACACCCGCACACAGATACACTTACACTTACACCACACACTCGATATTTTGAGTGCATCAACTTTGGATCCTCAACGTTTATTGCCTCAACTTTTGCATACCTTCAGCATTTAATGCCTCAGCATTTGAATGGCCTCAACTTTGAAGGTTCAACTTTGAATGACTCATTCTTTGATGAGCGTCAATCGGTTTTTTCGATACCATCTATATTTTCATACTTAAAACATTTTTATGAAAAACATTTTTTTTCTTAAATTACATCTATTTACTTAATATTTTAATTTATAAATTTTAAATTTGGTATCAAACACCTGAAAGGAAGAAATAAAAATCCAGAGTAACATACTGTCTGAATTAGTTATAATCATGTTCACAAATAAAAGTCGACCATACACGAAATTTATTTTAAAAACATATTATTTAACCTTTACACACCATTAAAGCAGTTATAAATCCAGTTAAACAATAGACGGTGTTACCTAAACACCTAAGGCATTATATGCTTTTGTTTTACCTGCTTTACTGCTTTAACCCTCACTGCTACTCTTTACTCACATGTTTTACTCCTTTAACTCACATATTTATTAACATTACATACCCTTAAAACAGTTAAAATCAGTAAATCAATGAGATGGGGTTACATAGCACCAAAGATTTAGAGCTTTTGTTTAACTGCCTTTTACTGCTTAACTTTGCTGCTTTACTGCCTTGAACTCCATGCCTCTTTACTGCTTTAACTCCACTAGTACTCACATTACATTAACAGTGACCTTAAAGTCAGTAATCAGTAAATCAATAGAGTGTTACATAGCAACAAGGGATGTAATTTCTTTTGTTTTACTTGCTTTTACTGCCTTAACTTTTGCCTACTGCTTTCTTTCTTAACCACTGCAGTTATACTGCTTATAACTTCACCCATACATTACATACCTTAAAAAGCAATAAGTAAAATCTATGTAAATTCAATTAGAGGTATTAACCTAAACACCTAAAGGGATTATGTTCATGCTCTGTTTTTACATGCTTTTATGCTCTGAACTTCATGCTTTACTGCTTTAACTTTCTGCTTTACTGCTTTAACTTTCTGCATTACTGTTTTTAACTTTCTGCTTTAACTGTTTTAACTTTCTCCTTTACTGCATTTAATCATAGTTTTACTATGTATTAACCAGTATAAATTATTTAACATTTGTTTTTTATTTTGTTTTAATACTTTATTTTTTTTTATCTTTATTTTTTTTCTTTATAAATATTTTTATTATTTTATATTTAATTTTTTATTTATTATTTTATTTTTAACTTGTTAATTTACTTATGGCCTATTGTATAGCTGCCGTCTTTCTTCACAACATAAAACGCACACTCACACACCACACACACACACAAACACACACACACAAACACACAACAAAACACACACAGATTTTACTTACACTCACAAACAGATTTTTACTTACACACGCAGATTAACTTAACTCACACACAAATTTACTTACACTTATACACACATTCACTAGGACACATAAATTTAGCCTGAAGAACTTACACATATACTTACACCCAATACACTCACACACACACTCACTTAACACATATAACGTATAATTTATTAAAAACATTTTATGTTTTAAATTAAACACGTACATTTATTTACTCATTCAAATATAAACTAAATTTATTTCAAAGTTTCTAAACCACTTCCTATTAATAACAACTCATCATCACAAATTTTATTTTAAAACTTTTTATTTACAAAATTTCATTTATTTTGTTAAAAAGTCTTTGAAACATTTTAAGTTTTTACTAAAGTTATATAAAATTTTATAAGAAAAATACGTATTTATTGACCCTAAATCAGTAAAGTAGTAATGCAATACTTCAAACGCCATGCCGTTACCCCTTTCATCATGGCAAACTATGACATGCTCTATCAGCTTACTGCTTTACATCATACCATGTAAAGTATAAAAGAGGAAACAAAATTAAGTCTTCTTCTGAACCATAATGGTATTTATTTATTAAAAATATCTTTCTAGAAGTTTTATTTAAAAATAACATATATTCACCTTAACATTTTATAATTACTCAAAGAAGGAATTAAAATATATCTCAGTTTTTAAAAATAATTCGGTATATTGTTATTGATTATTATTAATATATAGTACATGTTTCGATCAACGCCTCACCGAGAAAAACCGAACACCACGCACTCGTTACAGAAACGAAACTGCCCTCTCTCTGTAAAAAATGTTGAAATAACTACTTTATGCCTAATTTAGCCATAATCCTTTTTGTATTCCCGGGGCGGATGTGCCTAATTCCAGGGTCAAATATTATTTCAAACTGAACCTTTTTCCTGTTAAAATGTGGTGCTGCAATAACTACGTAGGCCTTAAATTTAGGGTCTAACATTAGGAATAAGCCCTTATTTTGTTATCCCAGTTGATTTTAAGCCTAACCAGGTCAAAAGGTTTAATTCCAGTTTTTAGCACAAGAATCATTGTTTTAATATTATTATTTTTCTAATAAATATATCAAAACTGGGAACCATGCGGATCGGTAAAGATCCCTTTTAGGCAATGTGTAAAAAGGAAATGTTTCCTTACTTGTGAATTGGTGGACAGTTACCTTATCTCGAGCTTCATGACCGTCGTATGTGAATTGGTCGGGAGAACATTGCATGTTTATCCTCTTTTGAAAACTTAACTTGTTCTTTAAACTATGTTATTTTGAGCAGGTGTGATGTTTTTATATCTTTTAGAACCCAAACTCATTTAAAATCATAAGTCATTTTAAGCTGTTTAAGCGGTCCTCTTTCAACAAGAGTACTGATTCGTATTAAAATAGTGTTATTTACTAAGTGTATAATATATTTATAATAAATACTTACATTTGAGGAGATTAATTTACTTAATTTCACTAGAATAAGATTAATAACTTAACTTCACTTAGTTCATAAGTAACCACAGGCTCAGCTGAGCGCCACCCGCAAAGTCAGCCAGCCCCGCACCCCGGGTGCGTCCCGCCGCGTCCCGCCGCCGCCGTGCGCCACCGCATAGGCGCAATATTTGTACCCCCTGAATCGACGCGAATGAAATATTATATATATATATAATATACGTTATATATATATATATATTATTATATATATATATATATATACTGATATATATATATATTACTATAGTATATATATATTATTATCATAATCATATATATATATATTATATACTTATTTGTGTGTCGTGTATGCTGACACTCTGTTAATGTGAGTGTAAGCTTGATCTATGATTGGAACGTGATTGAACGTAACTGTCTATGTGTATTTGCAACGTATTATGTGTGAATAAAGATATAGTGTATGTGTGTATTAAGTTTAAGTAAGTGTCTACTGGAAGTGAACTGCTTAATAGATGAAATCGATTAATATTAGGTCGGGTAATCAAACGATGATGCCATCAAAGTATGAAAGTCATCAAAGACCATGAACCACCAAAGCTGACTAGCGGTACCAAAAGCTAAAGTTAATTAAAGTTTGAGGCATCAAAGCTGAGGCATTCAAAAGCTGAACGGCATCACAGTTGGCGGCATCAAAAGCTGAGACATCAGAAAGTTTGAGGGCATCAAAACTGACAGGCAAATCAAGATTGAGGGCATCAAAAGCTGAGGCATCAAAGGGATGGACAAAGCATCTAAAATTAGCGAGTTGGTGAGGGAGCGTATGGCGTGTGCTAATGTGTGTGTATTGGTGAGATTGAGTGTCCCTCATAGATGGATCTCATGTGACTGTGTGTGGGTATAGTACAAGCCATGGAGCTGTACCTTGTTTGGGTTGAGTAATTGGAGGTAAATGGTTGAAGTTTTGTGAGGGGGGTATTAGTTGTGGGCTTTGCCCAGGGGATTGAATCCCACATTGAGGTCTTCATGAAAGCCTGCAGGGTAAATTTCTGATTGCGCCGATTTTGCTCACTGGGAGTATTAAAGTGGACTCGGTTTTCTTTGCGAAATAATGTCGTAGATTTCTGTCTAATTTGTGTTTTTCTGTTCTCCAGTTTACTGACTACAGGCCAGTGTTATTGTAGGGTCGTCATTCTTTTCTCATCTCTCAGTTAATGGCCCATTTTTATAACGAGTTTAGCTACAGACGTCCTGCCAAAGATCTCATTTTCTCTCTCTCCTCTCTCTCTCTCTCTCTCTCTCTCTCTCTCTCTCTTCTCAGGTACCTCTCTCTTCTGATCTCTCTCTCTCTCTCTCTAGCTTCTCTCTCTCGCTCCTCTCTCTCTCTCTCTCTCTCGCGTCTCTTCTCATAATAATGGGTTATATATAGATGTAATAACTATAATAATATACTAATAATAGTATAATAATTATTTTTACTAACTTCAATAAGTTAATAAATATAATATGCTTTTATTTTAATAAAAATAATATTATACTTAATTAATGATTATGTATAGAACTTATTAGGTATCAACTTGTATATCATGTGAAATAATATATAGTTGATATAATAATTAGGGAGTTGTTATAGTTATAGTTATATATATATTATATATTAATATATATATAATGAACGTCATACGCCATGTTTATGACGTACAATTCGAGGCGTGGCTTATATTCAATTTTGAAAGTAAGCCACGCCTCTATTTCGTTAAAATATTTGAAATTATTTTCAATTCTAAAAGGGCATATCAGAAAAATTGCCCGACAAAATTCCTATCTTATTGACCTACTGTAAATATTTATACTGTGGCAAAATCGTTAAAAGTGGTAATTCTTCGGAGGTGGGTGGTGGTTGCTCTCGACAGGGTAGGGATACTAGGCCAGTTCGGAAGCCTCCAACTTTGGAGCAAACTTCAGTTTTTTTTTGCAGGTTTGGGTGGTATTTTGAAGGGAAACCCTCGAGAGGTGTCTTTTAAGATGGTGTCTCTTTTAGAGTCTTTAAATGTTTGTGATGATTTTACCCCTGACCAGTGTTATAGCTCTATTTTTGGTAATTCACTTGGTTTCTCCTTCTTGTGATGGCTCTTCCATCTAAACTATCTGTTTGTCAGTGGAACATTCATGGATTTAAGTCACATTTTCCATTTCTTCAACGATTGATACAAAATTTTTCCCCTTCTATTATAGCTTTGCAAGAGACATATTTACAGGACAACAGTCCTATGTATATATCACATTACAATTTTTGTTGTAAGAACCGTGTAGGTAAGGGAGGTGGGGTTTTGTTAGGTTTTCACTCGTATATGAAATTTGAACCTATATTAATAAACACAGATTTGGAGATTGTTGGTGCTCGTATTTATTTTCAGCATTTACTTTTAGTAATCTTTTTCAGTATATGTTCCACCTCAAATGGGGAGTGTTAAGGATAAGTTGGAGATAATATTTTATTGCAAGTGTCAGGGAATGTTCCAGTTATTATAGTTTGTGATTTTAGATGGGACTCATCCTAATTGGGTCATGCACTTCAAACTCAAGGGGGTAGGAATTGTGCGCACGCGCAGACTGGTGATAGATCGTCGGGAAATATTGTCGGCGCACGCATCAAGTGAGGTCTTCTGAATTCATCCAGAATCTACTTATAGGTCTGATTTTACAGGCAGCAGAGTCTCTGTTGGATTTATCCTCTGGTATCTAAGGACGTGATTAAGTTCTGTTGTCATTTGGCGACAATCAGGCTTCGTTCCTGGGGTGATGATTTTGTGAAGTGATCATTTTTCGCAGTGTGTGTATTACAGAATCTGGAGTATTCACAACTCAAGGTAAGAAGGCCTAAACAATGGTAATCACATGATATATGCTCGCGAATGGGTAATATTACTCAAATGTACTCTCGAAGCTTTGCCTGGAAACTTCCAATGTCCTGGGACAATGTAAATGAAAACACTCGAAATGTTGTTGATGAAATAATAAATAATTAATACAGCACACTCAGTTTTTAAGATGACAAAGCCTTTTGTCAATCAAAAGAGGAGCAAAAGTTGGTGGACAGAGGAGTGTGAGCAGGCTATTAGAACAAAAAACACAGACTTTATAGATCTTTTTCTAAGAATCCAACTCTACAGAATAAAATCAACTATAGACGAGCGAAAGCTATTGTTCGGCATTCTGTTAAAGAAGCTAAAAGGAAATTTACAAGGACTTACACATCAACCTTTACTCGTTCAACGCAAATAAGAATAATGTTAAAAATTTAAAATCTTCAGTAAATACCTACTCTCCAATAGTTTAAGGGATCAACTTTCTAGTTGCGTTGTGTCTGATTCTCTGGAGATTACCAATCAGTTTGCATATCAGTTTGCTAAGGTAAATAGTATACATAGTTACAAGGAACCTTTTGTTTATACTATGGTTGAGGCTGAGTTTTCCAATATTGATTTTGGGGGTCAATCTGAGCATGCATATAATGGACCATTCTCACTTTCCGAATTGAATGTGGCATTGGCTCCTTTTTGCCAAAATACCTCTCCTGGTTTGGATTATTGTTATATACCCTTTCTTCAGCATTATCGTCACCCCCACTGCAAGAATGAAGGTTCGGTGTGTTGCAATTTTCTTTAATTACTATTTGGCTTAATGATCTTTTTCCGGTTAGGGCCTCATGCTGACTAGGGGGGGGCGGCGCGGGGGGAAAAACCCTTTTGGGGGGCCATTTGTCCTCTTGAGTTCCCATACTTAAGAGAGATGGGAGGTACCGCATAGGTGAATAGTTGCTGAATTGCATCATATAGACTACCTAATTGCCCAAAGTCGTATAGTTGCCTAATAATTAATTTGTAAGTTAGATATAGGATGGGATTGGTTTCTTACTGTGAATAGATTTTATTGAGTTGAATATATTACATTGCAAATTAGGTATTAAAAACAAATTTTAAACCTAATCATTGGATTTAGGAATTGGCGAAGGGTTTGGTTCATCAAATGGACCCTGATTTGTCTGTGGTTATGGATATTAGTTTTTGATATTAGGTTGGAAGCCTTTCATCGAATCAGAGATATTTGTATAGCGATGTGTTTTTTTAGAGATATATAAAACACTATTATACAGAGTGTGGAATTCTGGACATTATATAAGCACTTAAGCTATTACAGAAATGAAGAGCTCTTGAGAGGAAGTAATTGACCCAATATTATTTGTCAAAATTTTTTAAAATGTTAGGAAATTTAATATGTGTCCCATTAAGGAGAATTACAATATCTGAGTAGTGTTTGAGGTTCAGTTGTGGAGTCCCCTTCAGGGAAGCACTTCTATGAGCCTTACACTTTTTAACATTCTCGCACTAGATGATCTTTGTGACAATTGTCCTTTGGGTATAACTTAATTTACTCTATGCTTTAATGCATGAATGATAGTGGTACATCTTTAATTGGTAATTCATAGTTGATCCACTTTGAGGCTATTAAGCATGAGATTGGGCGGAGGAGAGGCTTGGTGGAGTTCCATTTCGGAATGGTCTGATAATTGGGGATTGAATTCCAACGATAATTCAAAAAACAAAAGATGTATTAAAGGGATTTTTACTTTAATGAATTAGTTACCAGTAATAAACAAAATAAACTAAACTGATAGACCATGGAGGTTATTCTTGTATTGTTCCAACACATAAACAGACATAACGTTTGTATTGATTTTTGATAGTCATTTAACATGGAAATTTACATAAACGATGCAACTGAAATATAAACAAATGTTGTACTCAAGCATTGTGAAGTTAATTTATTCTCTTAGCATGTAAATTAGGAGGGAGTGGTGAGAGTATATCTTTGCAATTAAGTATTTCGGTTTGCATAAGGCGAGAACTGGATGATTATTGCGCCTGTTTCTTTATATTATTGGTTATGCTGCTCGGACTCATTTGTATTATCCCATATTCAGTACATACTGTCTTCTTGATATCGAATTCAGTATGAGAGCTCAAGATATGCAATTGTGCTGTTAAAGGGTCATTTGAGGATGGATGATTATGTAACTATTGTACAAGATTTGGAGGTGAGGCAAACGTAAGGTATTGCCTATTCGGCTCACTTCAGAAGCGCAGTTCTGGGCATCTACAAGTATAGTTCGTTTCTTAGCAAATACACAAGTTGAGACTAAGGATAGTAAGAAAATTTATACCATATTTCCTTGCACGGATTTCCTTTTTAGATTATTTTATTCTATTCGTTTTATAGATTGCAGCCCTTATCCTTTTTGGCCTTCGTTTTGGAAGATTTCTGGGATTCTGTGTTAGAGAGGACTTTCATTTGCATATTTAAAGCGCACGTTAGCTGTGCCTGTTTGTGCCGGGTTGTTCAAGAACCATGGTTTTTTCCCAGTGGTATTATGGTTTGAATACTTTAAGTTATTTTTTATTGTAATAATTACTAAGTTAACATTCGCTACTAATATAGATTTATCACAGTTTTTTCCATATTAACATAGAACGATTAAGGTCAGGAAGTGATTATCATGTTAGCGATAATTCCTATCGGATGGATCCAAAACTGGGACTCTCATAGGACTGCTGTGCTTTTATGTATCGATTCTCTGATATGCATTACAGTATTCCTCTCACAACTTGTGTGGAATATATTTGTGGATCCATACTCCTTTTACAGTTGACCTCGAAGTTATTATGCTCTTTGTGGTATTTAGGACGTTCGTTAAACATTTTTTACAAGGATTGTAGCCTCACCTTAATATCAATTTCGGTCGAATAGTTGTAACTGACTCTCATAATATACAATCTGTAGAGGCATCTCTGAGGGGAATTAGCCAATTAGATTCGCATTTTTTTTGAGGTACACAGACCTACATGTACTCTTAAATTTCTGTGAGGCGGTAGTATTGAGGCATGGTGTGTGCATCAAGTGTATAATCTCGGGATTTCCAAGCCATGTGGGATATAGTTAGAGCATGACTTTGATAGATGAAGCTGCAAGGAGGCAGGTTTGATTGGAAGGAAGGAATTACCATTTAGGATATTCTTGTTGTTCTGAATTTGGTCACGAATTACTATGGATTTTACTAAGGTTACAATCAATTATAGTAGCTATAAATGTGCAGAATCGCGGCCTGCTGGAATAAGATGTGATGAAAGCGAAGAAATAATTCTCTAATCATTATAGTCATGCTCATTTGGATATCCATAGATTGGTCATTAGGTACTATACATATCCGAACCATCTGGAAGCGAAGAAAATCAGGAGAAGATTTGGCTAGATTGTAACGCAGATTGGGCAAACTTACAAAGAGTATGATTCTTCAGTGCACACTTTTTGACGTAAAAAATATATAAAGAACCTCGTCTAGTTGTGTACACGTGTAATTGGAGGGACTTTATTCATAATAACAAACGATCATTTTTCATTGTTATTTTCAACAATTTTTATGTGTCTCAGGAGAGGATGTTTAATGAGTTTCAAGCTTTCAATGTTCCTAGACAACATTTGATAATTACTTGTGATACTCTTTCTCTCTGATTTTGATTTGTTATATGATATCCGTGATACTTTTTCCCGTTGGTTTCTGGCAAAGTACTATTATTGTAGATATTGAATGTGTAGTATTAATATACTCTCTCCTTGTAATCTTGGAAAATGTACTGTGAAACATCCATTACAATTTAAGCTATTTAACACATGGATCTTTTCTAACTTTTTCTGATTTGTGAATTCTTTCTCAAACAGTGACAATAGAATGTCACGAGATGGTCGGCATGCAACGTGAAATAAACATAAAACAAGTAAAAAAGTAAGTGAAGTTCTTAAATTTCAATCCAAAATAATAGTTTAAAAGTGCTTAAAATAATAAACAGAATATAATACTCAACACGTTCAAGGTAATAATATTAGAAAACCCCGATTGGTTAATTTAATATATCCAAACATTTAGAAGCATGTTTTTAATAACTTTTTTTCAAAACGAGATTCGATATCTTAATAATATTTTGTTTTACATATTTTCTTGGTGTACTTCATTAGTATATGTGTTTTAGTCTATACTGTATGTTGATTTTTAATTATAAAAAATACTATATATATTTGTAGAAGCGTCATTTCGGTGCATAGGGACAGTTTACAATGTGAAACTTATACCTCTTAAAACTAATAATGTGTATTTTGTTATCGTAAGATGTAAGAGATAGACAGCGTTGGTGGGGAAATGTTATTTTTGATTTTTTAGATTAAAAATACAATTTTTTGATTTTTTTGATTTATTGATTTTATTTGTATATTTTTTTTATTCTTTTTGTTTAGGATTTCTTTTTATAAGCGAGATATCGTTGGACGTGTACACACTGAATTTTTGCTGGCTGGTTCTTCACTCTCTACAGAAAACAAATTACCTTTTACTTGGAACTCTCCATATCCTCATGTAGGGGATGTAGCTGGGGCACTACGAGAAATTATTGACTCTACATAGAGGTGACCAGAAGATAGTCTCGGTCCCCCCTCTTAGTGTCAAGTAGTTTATGTTCTAGCCATACCTGATAGATGTTCAGTCATCCACGAAAAGAGTTGCATTACAAAACAGCATTTACCTTAATATTATTTGATTTGCCAAGAATATCATTTTTGCTGCAGGAGTGCTGGGCGAGTGGGCGAGTGATCAGTGAGAGTCAAAACTTTGAAATATAATGAACATGGTGGAGTGGATCTTTCTGCCCTACCAGTGAAATATCCTTTGTAGAGTCGGTGGTGATCCTGATATGCCTCTGCTATTAGCCAGTCAAATCATTACCACAGCCACCAAATTGTAGAGTGGTCACAAGATCCTCCTATTTTCAAGATTTTACCATCTCCCCACCCCTCAATCTGTTCGCATACATCTCTCATTAAGGTACCTCAACAGTATTATAATATGCTGGTAAAGTTACAATATGTTCCATACCAAAATAAGGTTATCCAGTGCTCGGCTCTGTATTTCGTCTCCACTTCATAGCTAGCTCAATATTTACCACTCTCAAAAATGTGAATTTTCTGTGCAATATTTAATTTTTTTTTTTTTTGCATTTACTACTAGAATCATTAAAGATAAATTTTTTTTTTTGACATTGTTAAGTAGTGTTGTCGAGTGAATGCTTCACCCATAGAGTATAGATTTCCAATAGATTAGTTAGTGTTGTTCGTATGGTGCCATGTGGGTTTTGTACATAGCACCACTCAACAACTATAAGTGACAATATCGATTTTACTAATATATCATGCATTTTTTGCTATAATATTATAAGTAGTATAATATATAATATAATCCTATATTATACTATATATACATATATATAGTATATAGTAATATATATTAAATTTATATATAACTGTTTTTGTAATAAAAATTTGGCATTAAAAATATTTTTTATATATATAAGTTTAAAAGTATTTTATATAAAAATACTCTATTGAATTATGATATAAATTGTATTAAAAATATTTATATATTAAACAATAGATAATATTATATATAGTTATTACCGTATATAGTATATAATATTATATAATTATATATATATACATAGTTAATAGTATAGATTAATATTTATAATTTCAATAATAAATTCTATATAATATTTTCTATTTATATATAGGTTTATATATAGTATAATATCATATACTACCATGATTGATTTATGTATAGGAAGTTTTAAGAAGAAACTTTTGATATATAATTATATTAAATATATTTATTAAGTTATATTTTTTAGTAATATTATATAGTATATATTGTATATATATATATAATAGTAATATATTATATAGTAATATATATTTTTAAAAATTTTAAATCATGTTATAAAATTTCAACAATTAAATATTAATATATATTATATATATACGTTTATATATAATAATGTGTAAGTTGAGTATATACCGAGTGATGTATATTATATATATATTATATATTATATATATATATATAATATAATATATATATAATACTTATATATATAATATATTAATATATATATATATATATAACGTATATATTATATATATATATTATATACTATATATTATATATTAATATATATTATATATATATATTATATTATAATATATTAATATATATATATATAGTATATATATTAGATATTAGTATGTGTATATTATATATAGTATAGTATATATATAGTATATAATATATATTATATATATATATATATTAATATATAATATAAAACAAAAAGTTAATCTTATTTTTTATATAAACATTTTTTTTTTTTTTTTAGAAATGTTTATATTTCATTGTTATGTTTGAGATTGATTTAACAAAATTTTTCAATAAGATCGTCATTTTAGTACGCAGTTACTAAGGAAAATTGAATTATCATAAATTGAGAAAGAATAAAAGTAAGTGTTTTTTCTTACTTAAGAATTAAATTACAATCCATTCATAGTTTTTATAACTAATGATGATGATTGTTGAAGCAATAATTTTTTAGTTTAGTGTTTAGAATGACCTGACATTTTTAATTATTTTTAAACAAATTTACATTTTTATTTTTTATTTTTCCTTTATAAATATTTATTTCTTACTATCTTATATTTCTTTAATTGATAATTTCATACATTTTTATTGATAAAATAATAAAAAAAATGCTGCATCATATATTTATAGAATATTCATATATATATATTATATATATATATATATTATATTATATTATATATATATATATAATATATCATATATAATATTATATATATATATATATTATATATATATTGTAGTGTGGGTGTTTGTTGGGTATGTAAATAAGGATGCAGCTTCCAAGGGAAAAATTATTGTGTATATGTTTAGGGCTAGGTTCAAGCAAATGCAGTGGAAAATAAATTATTAAGTTAAGATAATGCCACCACAAAACATAAAATAAAGTTGCAATGACAACTCACCGTTCCTTCTCCAAACAATCCTCCGCTGTTCTTAAAAGTTATCTCTCGTACTTGAAGTATTATGCAGAAAAAAAAAAGTTCAGGCAAAGAATTTCTTTAACCAGAGGCGAAGGTCTCCAACTCTCTTACATTTAGAAGCAAACAATGAAAAAAAAAAAAAACAGCTGAATTTTGTAATAAACGAGTGATGAAAATACAAATGTGCAGTGAGTAAGTCTAAAAGATTATATCAGATGGATACGTGGAATTTGAAGTGATGTTAGTCAACTTTGTATTTTTATAAACCTTTATTTTGAGTTTTAATTGTTAGCCATTTACAAAAAGGCAAAAAAGTAGAAATATAGGACAGGAAAATACAGTGCATAGTGGTAGAGATAGATGCTTTATTATTCGTTTTATTATTAATTGATTTACACATAATAGTTTATATTATATTTTTTATATGATATTATTTTACAATAGTTGTTATATTACCAGTGCCTTTCCAGTATATATTTATAGGAAGGATGGATAAGACCTTAAAAACTAAGTTTATATATAGTGATATATATGTTAATCATCTGGCAGATGATAACTATACTATACTATATTATAGTACTATATATAATTATAGTATATAATGTATATGTATTATATAATGTTATAGGTATAGGTATAATGGTAATAAATTCTCTCAGATATATATACTATATATACGGTATTATATTATATATATAGTTATATATATATATATATTATAATATATATAATATTATATATATATAATTATATGTTAATAGTATGTATTATATATATAGATTATATATATATATATTATATATAAGAGTAATATACCTATTTGTAAGTTAAAAATAATTACTCATTGTATGTTGTATACCCTCCGCTCCGCTTATATATTATATATTATTGATTAATATTTATTATGTGTATTAGGTTATAGATATATTAATATTTATGTATATTATATATTATACATATTATATTATGGGATATATATAATATTATATATATATACTATATCCTATTATATATTATATTATATATATACCTATATATATTATCTATATATATATATATATATATATATATATATATTATATATATATAGCCACCATATGGGAAAGAGACAGACAATCCTTCACCAATACCAACTTTATAGTAACAGCAATGTGGTTGGTATGCTTTTTGGTTGGGTGGACCTTTAATGAAGCCAAGCAAAATATGCTTTTGGGTGGATTTTTAATGAAGTCAGCAAGATAATTACTTGTTTGGGTGGATTTTTAATGAGTCAAGTCATAATATGCGTGTTGGGTGGATGTTTTAATTGGATACGTCAAGCAAAATATGCTGGTTGGGTGTGATGTTATTGAGAAGTCAAGCAAAATATGGTGTGTGTTTGGGTGGATTTTTTAATGAAGTCAAGCTCAGAATTGCTGTTGGGGTGGCATTTTGTTATAATGTGAAGTTCAGAATGCAAATATGCTGTTGTGGTGCGCTCTCTTTTAACTGACATGATTCAAGCAATATAAATTTGTTTTGGGTGGATTTTTAATGAAGTCAATATACAAAGATATAGACTAACAATTATGTTGGGGCTCGGATTTTTAATGAGTCAAGCACAATATGTGTTGAGGTGGAATTTGATTTAAATGAAGTCAGCAAAATATGCATGGGTTGGTTGTGTAAATATTTAAATTGATAAAGTCCACAGCAAAAATCTCGTCATGTTGGGTGGATTTTATAGAGATAAAGTCTAAAGCAAATTTATACTGCTGATATAGAGAAATGTGGAATATTTTAATATAGAAGTTCAAAATGCACAAATATTTGCTGATATGAGGTGGTTATTTTATAAATGAAGTCAAGCAAATATTGCTGTTGGGTGGATTTTAAATGTAAGATAGATAGATAATGATAGATATATATTGGAAAAAATGAAGATATGCAAAATATGCTGATTGGAGTAAGATTTTTAATGAAGTCAAGACAATAGATATTACTGTATGAGGTGTTATTTTTTATAATGAGTAAAGTCAAGCAATAAATATTGCAAATGGTTGGGTGGAAATTTTTTATAATGTAAAATCACAAAGTAGCTATTAGAATCTTAATAATTGGAGACTGGAATTCCTATACTGGAGCTTCACAGCCAATACCAATACCGTAATCGAATATTGAAACAGTTATTGTTCATACAAAAAAAATAAAATACAAGAAATAATCCTTAAACCTAATTAAATATTATAAACACACAGTGTCACAATTATTTTAAATTAAATAAATTAATATCAGTGATCACTTCCGATGCTCAGATAAGATTATGAAATGTAGGTATAATTTAAGTTCATAGAGTATACTAATTAATCATTCCCCTACACTTTTGTTTATTTCCTTAATTTTCTAACAGCCCCAATTAATATAGTCTGTATTTTGTGAGGTATTCAAATCGTAGATAAATTTCAGTTCACTAAATTAAAGTTCTTCACAAACAAAAAAAACAGTTTGTACACATAAAATTTACAATTTGCAAACAGTTAACATATCTATTTTTGCTTTCCAACTTTCACTTTAAAACACAAAGTAAATTTGTTGCAAAATAGGGTAATGAGACATAGTAACTCGTACATCAATAATGTGCAGTGTACTTTTCATTTTGATGAAACGGTGTTGTATAAGAAGAGGAAAGAATTATTCAGTTTGAAGGGAAAAGAACAAAAAGAAATAGTCTTTAACTCAGTTTAAAATTAAAAAAGGCAGATATACTTGTGATTACCTTTGCATTTCAATACAAAAAAAACGAGTCGGAAGCATCATATTTAGGCTCTCTCCAGACCATGGGAACTGTAATTATTATAGAGCGTTCAAAAGGGGTATTGTGCCCCTGGTTCAAGAGTAATCAAAAAGTCTCCTACTCTGGTCGAGAAGTAATAATAAAATTTCATAACAAAAGAAATTCGTGCAAAAGGGATTCAGTGTCTTGTTTAAAGGCAGCAATGCAAAATAATTGGTCCCATATCCTAATCCTAAAAATAAAAACACCGGTTAAAGCCTTAAACATTTTTGATCTATTTTACTCGAATTAATAAAAAAGAAATAGATTCTGTTAACTAAGTCGACATAACATTTACATTAGCTTGGGTAGAAAGAATGGAGCTAAGAAAGATTCATTCTTTTTGAGTATTTTTATCGGATGATTTACCTCAAGACAATGCAGAAACGAGTTTTTGTGGATGGCCCCAAGATTTTTTCCAGGAAGGCTGGACATTCAATAACTTAAAGCAAACATTTGGAATATTTCTTCACAGATCCAGGAATGCGAAGAAAATAACATTCTGATACGTTTATAATACTTTGATTGATTAAGAACACAATGAGCAGTGGCAACAATTATCAAGCTGAAAAGGAAGCTAAGAAAGCAGAAACATGGAACACTCATCAAGGCTGAAGACTTGGATAATGCTCGAAGAAATATCCTTAGTCTTATTTAAGAAGCTACTTCGCCAAGGAAATTGAGATACTGAACAAGCATAGAACTGGTGGCAATTGTTCAAAACCATGGAACAGCTCTCTACAAACTTAAATGCTTTCTTGACAGGATTAAGGTTCTGAGAGTGAGAAAAAGATTTAGAAGACATACTTTGCAGAAGACTTTGAACGTCCTATCATACAGCCAAAAGAAGTACACATAACCAGATTAATCCTTCAAACACCTGCATGATTTCGTAATTAGACACATTTTACAATCTACACTTACTTTACTCCATATCATCTATGCTTTTCAGGTCTCCTCTTTCTTGGTCCTGTCTCTTCTACTTATTAGTGTAGGCGACTACTCTCCTTTCGGGTATAGCAAATGTCATTAGATGTTGGCAGAGATTGGTAATTACCTGTGACCCCTTGGCCATATTGATTTTATCGTTGCTCGCCTTACTCTGGAACAAACATTGTTGGATTAAAATATCATCAAATGCGTAAGATGCCACCAAATGGGTACAACTTGACCCTGCTCCCATTTTGAACCATCTCCCCGAGAATATAACTCAGTGCGGTACTGACAGTCTGACAGCAGGATTATGTAAACCCCACCCCCATTTTATCCCAAAAAACCTCCTGTTCATCCGTCCAAAAGAATACACATAACTCAAGATTAACTCCAATTTAAACATCTAACTAAGGTTTATGAAGTTAATTTGAGTGGAAAAGTGAAAGGGCTCAGTGGCATTTCCTGTTAATAAAAAACATAAGAAACTTTCTATAGCTATCCTACAAGAAGCATCCCTCGTCGTTCTCAAAACACCCCCCCTCCCTACAGCTGGCTCTATGGCACGATACAGAACTCCAAGTTTTTCTCCTCTCTACATTCGTCCTCCTACGATAACAATGTTCCCTAGCTTCAAACAATGATTCACCAAGGGATGACATCCTCTTACCTCTATGACTAAAACCATAAAATACCCATCATACTTTAATTCCCTGACACATTGGAATAAAATCACCACATACTTAAAATTTATAAGACCTCATCCTGAACAGGACAGGACCACTTATAACATCTTCAATCTCTATATTCGGTCACTCACACAGTCTACCACACCTGTACCTGGTATTAATGGAACTACACCTTCTGGACCCCCAGCTCTCGTGCAACCATTATCGACTTAACGAATTGAATCCTTACTTACATTTGTATACTCTCTACTTCTCATTAATAACCTTTCCCTACTTACCTGAAGTTTACCGCTGCACCTCGAAACTGCTTTCTACTGATTTTTACGTGATATCACAGTTTCTGTTTAAACGTTGCGGAAACTTCTCACGAGTGTTATACTGTTTTAAATGTCTGACCATACACTCAGACGGCTCACCTCCCCATTCTTATATATATAGTCTCTCACCCACCGGCCATCAAACCCCCCCCAAAAAAAAAAAGGACTCATACAATATAAGTTAATCAACTAAGATGTATAAGGCCAAAGCTGAGCCAGGCATTCACTGGACCCATTAGGCAACACCTATATAAACCCTCTACCAATCCATGGAACACAACAATGTCCCTACACACGTCAGTAATTCTCAATTAAATTTAATAATTGAACTCACCAAATCTGCTTAACATAAAAGCTTAATGACTTAACCCAAGGCCAAGAAAAAACTCCATAATAACCCCAAAACTCTCCCTGAAATAAGCCAACTTATTAAACAAAGAACAACCTCCCTTCACAAACTTAGACATTACACACTTACACTATATACCCCACTCATCACCAACCAATTAACAAACCTCAATACCCAATCGTATCTGAATTCATAACCACCAACACCACAGTAAGTTTTCAGAACACACATTCCTTTACAATAACATCTCATCATTGATAAATAAACGAAAACCTTTTTAGCAATGAATCCAGTCATATTAAACATTGACCTAGATATAAAAGCTGCTGGGTCGAAACTACCTCCCCTCTCTTCCACGTTGTTTTAAAAGTTTGAGATTGTGTTGTTGCCAGAGGACACAGACCTCGGGTTTTCCTGTCCAAAACAAATACAATCAGACAGTCTAGCAAAACATTATGTAACATGTTTCTTCGCAAACCCTAAAACCCCAATTACCCCATGATTAATAATACATAGCGCAAAAACACATCATGAAAGAAAAATTTTTTTCTCTCTCAGTATACAATACAAAAATTCTTCCTTTTAAACCAACATTATCATAACGACTTAAAAACCTACTCTCAAGCTATATAAAGTTACAAATCTTAGAGGAGAGTGTAAAAATAATTAACAGTAGAATTCTTATTATTAAATACCCTAACAAAAACATCGGTTTAAGGGTTACTCACACAAGAATCAATTTTAAGGGATTCCAGACTCAATCTCTAGCCTTTAATCAATTATTATAAAACCAGCATCTCAACGTGAAAAAGAAAGTCCATACTCTCTCACTTATTCACAGAAAATCTTATATATTCACATTCTAAAGGTCAACTTTCACTAAGTTTTGAATACCTCAATCTGAAACCAAGGCATCCAATGCTGTTACCTACTACTCCATAAATTTCCTCTCCTCTCCTCCATCAGTAAACTTGCTGGTGAGTTCTCAATAAGATTAAACATCTTCCGGGCCTCTCATACCTCAACCGTTCTTCGCAAGATTCCAAGGGCGGATGGCTTACAAAGCAACCACTCGATTCAACTACAGCCCTTACTCCCTCATTCCAACACATTATTCAATGCTTCACCAATCCCATGCCATAGATCCCATCTCTCACAGCAATTGACATGAACAAAGTGCATTTGACACCGTGCCCCACATTTAATCTATATTCAAAAAATGCCTTCAGGGCCACCTTCTAGAAAAATAAATGAAAAATACAGTGGACTTTTCTAATTTCTCAACTCAACCGTTTGCTAAGGTTTCTCCACAAAACAATCTCTCCCACTCCATTAAAATTACAAATTGGCGTCCCACAGGGCGCCATTCTCTCTCCTTTAATCTTCAACCTTTTCACAGGACCTGCCCATCCCTACCCACCAATCCACCAAACTTATCACATACCAGATGATAGTGTCAGCCTCATTTACCCAACTCCAAGTGTAATAAGTATTAGGGACATGATTCTACTCATCCTCAAAGAGATTGATCTTAACAAGCATAGTTAGAATAATCCTTGGTGTTTACTGTTTGCGCTCCAACAGAATGTATACTGCCTCCCCCGTCAAGTCCTTCCATATCACTCGCTCAACAGTGCGGGATCGCCTTAGCTCAATCTTCAGCTCCAGGGGTATTATTTTTTCGGATTTAATGTAAGTTGTCTCATAAAAGCGAATCCCCTCTCCTCCTAAATTAGATTCAAAAAAGCTTCCAAGTAAAACAATTAATGTCACAGCGTATTACATTAGACTTTTACACACGGAATTGACATTCTGTCCACCCCCTCATCGATTACCATAATCAGCCGTCACTCAACCGCTACGCTCTTCGGAAATCATATAAAACACGCTCTGAAACCCTTTCCAACACTCAAGTTTTCATTAAGTGACAGGGTAGAACACACTCGTTTACGCTTGACACTATAAAACTTTAAAACTTACTCAGAAACAGGAATTATAGTAACTATTTTTGAGATTGCCCCAGCATGGGTTCCCCGGCACTGTCCAAAATCTAACTCAAAAAATGTACTCAAATCAAAACAAAACACCGCCTTAGAATTAATCACTGGATGCTACTCTAAAACGTACCCCATCAACATTTTACATGATGAGATATTGCATCCTTTCCTATCTCCACCAACCTGGAGATGGTGGGGACTCAATTCTACAGGATAAACCCTAAATCCCACACCCACCACATGGCACCAATTAGTCTCCGGAACTGCTAATGTCTCAGACTACAGTACCTGAGTAGTAGAGTGCGGCTCCACTCCTCACCAGCTAAATTCTATAATGACATCTACAACATTATTTCCCCCCCTCCCCCCTCCAATAGGTCATGGCTTCAACATATCCATACACAACTAACTAACACGTAACCTACAAAACCGCCCCAATAAACATTTATAAATCCCTCCCCCAAAATGTCCTCCCTATTAGAAGACAACACTGTCCCAGAAAGAGCCAACTTGACCTCGCCGGAGCAGATTCAGGTCACCACCCAAAAATCTTACAAAACCACTTGCACCAGATGTCACATGTCCCAGGACACAATGTAGCACCTCCTTCTGGGGTGCTCCGCTCTTGACGCCCCCGTGCCGACTTTCTCTTCTATCTTCCCTTCATCGACCTGTGGAACCACCCAAGAAGCGTGAAGCAGGCATACTCGAAGGCGGTGTGGCCCCTCCAATGAGGTGGGCCAGGGGCAGAAGTTATAATATATATATTAATCTATATATATTATATATTATATATATATATATATATATATATATATATATATATATATTAAGTTATACTATATAATATATTATATATATATATATTATATATATATATATATATATATATATATTATTGGCTGTAAATAAGCATAATATATCTGCAAATTTATTCATTATTATTAAAGATAAATAAAATACTGTTGCTTTTTATTCACCTTATACAAAAGGTAAAAATTTTAAAATTAATGATTTTTCAAGGGGGTTAAAGTTATATGCTGATGTCGCTATAACTACGGGGGTCAGGAACCAACCCGCGAAAACTCTAATCTGCGCAACCGTAATCCCGCCTTCTATGAAGGGATGACTCATATATACTTAGTCGTTAGTTTAGGTTATTTATATCATTATATAATATATATATTAGGTTAGTCAGATTTGATATTATAATTATAATATAAAATGATATTTTAAAACAGGTCCTAATAACAGTATTCATATATATATATATATATATGATATATATATATATATAGGGTAACCACTTGTTCATTTATATCAAAAAAACAATTACAAGGGAAAAAAGGAACGTCCTCCCCAGAAGGTCTCACGACAGCCCTACCAGCAAGTGTCAGCTGAGGACCCATCGATGAAAGGTGAATGGGCATCAGGGGACTCTGGATCATGATGGAGTCAAGCGGCCTAACGACTAAATACTTGCGTGGCGTTGAGCCAAGGCGCCTTATCAGCGGGAGTCGCCGGGAAGTTCCCCACTACTGTTTAGCAAAGCACTCGGCTACCAATCGTTACTCATTAAACGTCTTGAGTGAGACGTAAAGGCTAGAATGGTAAATAGAGAATAGCGTGCACGTGTCTCACTCGCTCCACCCAGTCTCGAACCTGGTCCCCCTCGCTTTGCTAGGGTAGTGCTCTACCTCTGAGCTAGTATGACAAGTTCGGCTTATATAGACTTATATATAGTACTGAAGTAAGGTATTAATAGCTATAGTAGTAGTCCATAGTATGGTAAGGGTACTATATTATATATATAGTAGCTAGGTATATTATAGTATTAGTTATATTATTAAGGTTATATTAAGTATAGTAGGTATTACGTTTATATATAGGTAGGTAATATATGGTATTTATAGATATATTAAATGGTGATTATATATATATATATATATATATAATATATATATTTATAGTATAGGTTATATTAAATTTTGTTAATATAGGTGGTAGTTTTGGTGATGTTTTTATGGTTATATATACCCTACGGTCTAAATATATATATACGCGCTTATTTCTATATATACCAATATTAAATATATATATATAAATATACTAGTATATATAAATGGTCTTCATAATCTTAAAGATTATTGATAGGTTATTTAAAGATAATTATTACATATATAATAATAGTGGCTTAATTTTACATTTCGGGAGCAATTCAAATGCGTATACTACTTAAAAAATATTATACCGTTTGTATAGGCATATAATAATAAATACTATAACTTTTTTTTATCCCAGTGAAATGATTTCTCATTTTGGAAGAGCTTTGTGGTAATCTTTCATAACTTAGCCGCGCAATTGTGCTTGCAACAAATTGGAGCTTAAAATATGAAATTTTAGACATGTCCAGATCTTGAAAAGCGAAAGCTGGCGTTAGAAATAATATGTGAGGAGAAAGTGTAAGATATATTTGAAAGAATTTTCTTTTGTGTGAGAGATACTATCTCAGTCTCCATAGTTTATTTTATTTATACTAACTGGTATGCAAATTTTAAAACCTAAAAATTTTCACCTTGCCCTTCGAATACGATTATAGTTGTCACTTCCTCACAAGTTCCTTTTTTTTTACTCAATAGGATAGGCGTACGGGGCTTGCAATCGTATGAGTCAATTATGAAGAAAGCTCGCGAGATAGGATGAATTAGATCGAATATCAAAAGGACACTAGAAAATAAAGCTCTGCTCATGGTACTGAAATCATTCGCATTATAGAAGCGTTTTATTAACTGTAGTTTCAGCTCGCAAACTAAGAATCATTTCACTCGCTTTGTGGAACATAGGTACCAGAAGAAAGAACGCGGTACGTATATGAAGAATAGGAAGAGTATATCAAAAAATGGTTTGAACCCCATAGGTACCATTGGGGAAACCATAAGAATTAGAGTCTATATTATAGGTCTCAATATTTGTTGGGAGTGCTTCAAATCACGATGGTTATGATAATGAGATAAATATCATTATTTCTATTAATCTAAATACTTAGATAAGTCTTTTTTGGAAAAGTATTATTAATTATCATATTGTGTCAATTATAGAAAATAAATTAAAAATGATCGTAATTGCTTAGACATTTGGATGCTTTGGCCAAAATTAAAAACTGATTTCATTAATTTGTTATGAATAATATAAGAGAAGTATTTTTATTTTATATGCAGAAAGGAGTTGGAAAATGTCCTAATTCATACAGAGGATTTTGACCATTTATTTATATATAAAATTTTACACAATATATATTGTAATTTTATATTAGTTAAAGTTATTTCAGTAAATGAGCTGATTATTATAATTATAATTATCGAAAGTATCTCGTCTGTAACATGCCATTTTTATTAAAGGTATTTCTTTTCAAGGTTTTTCATTATATATATATTAATATCTTTGTATTTATTATTGTTATTATCTATTTTATTAGGTTATTTGGCACTGGTGTCGCACCAACAGTTTATTTTATGAGTAGGCGTTATATTCTGGTGGTTTTATCTTGTCGAGGTTTTATTATGTACTTGGAAATTTTGAATTTTTGTATGCTGCCTTGAATATAGTGGTATGGTGAAGACAAAGCATCTTGTAAAATTATGTTGAATTATCATAACATTTGAGGAGGACTTTTCGGATGCAAAGTCCTTTCGAATCATGGTAAAAAAAAAAAAAATTTTAATATTCCAATGGCAATTGAAAGGTAGGGACTTACTCTTACTGTGTCATCGTACTCTCTTCTCTGAGTTACTCTTTTCTCGTTTGGTTACTATACGATGCTCTCTCACAATACTCTCGTGCAGTATCTTCTAAACTTTTTCTCCTACTGTCTCTTCACCTACTCGTTTGTCAAGTAATTATTTGGATTTATATGGTCTGGTATATAGTTTGATATCTTTATATGAATCTTATACTCAATATTTAACCATTAGAAGTAATTAGAAACATTTTACGACTTGATTTTGGAAGATGACTGACCACCTTGGAGAGTAAAATACTGAATTATTGCTTTAAGTGAATTTAAATAGGGTTAAATATAAGAATTGGCAGAATATGCGTTTTCATGAACTTTGATGTTATCTTAAGGAGAGTTAAATTTGTTTTATTGACTTTGTAATATGTACCTAAAGGATAGGATATTGAAGTTTACTCTCACAAAATAGGTTAAATTATTTAATGAGGAAACGCTTCTATATTATTGAGACATACTTAGTTCTAGACTTAGATTAAGTTAAAGAGGCTCAAAATATATCTTGAAATCTGGGTTATCCTGTGTTTAAGGATTATATAAAAGTAAATTACTAAGCAAAGTTTTTTTGTTTTGCTGCAAATTTTTAGTCTGCTTTTCCGATTTTTCTAATTTTCTAAAGTTTAAAAAGTTTGATTTTTTAGATAAAGTTTTTGTGAATATCATTGTGAAGTCATTGTGAAGTCAATTGTAAATTTTTATTGTGAAGTCATTGTGAAGTTATTGTGAAGTCATTGTGAAGTCATTGTGAAGTGATTGTTAAATCATTGTGAAGTCATGTGATTCTTCAAAATTATTGTGAATTTATTTTTTTTAGATGAGTGGGCTTATTCTCCCTGGAGAAAATGGCAAATTCTAAAGTTACAAAAGAAGTGATTATTAAGTGTGCATTGCACTATGTAAGCCCCCATATCAATAGAAATTTGATCTATATTGTATTAGCTGTGATTAATACGCCACACATTTCTAAACAAGTTTTGTTAAATGGTGCGCCTCTCTTTCTGAAAAAGAACTTTGCAACGGGATTATCTTAAAAGACAGACTGTGCAGTGGTAGTGGGGAAAGTTATTAAAAATGTGCCATATAGTTTGTTTGCTCTCAGCAAACCAACACTCACGTACTATAATAGATGAATTATTCAATGGGCTGAACTGACAGTGATGAAAAACACTTTAAGACGTTTGTGGTTTAAGAACAAAGGAAATGTTAATTTCCAGTTTGTTTCTATAGTAATGGTAAAGGAGGTTTGTCAAGAAACTTCGCTGCTACATGGACCTTAAATTGTTCAAAGAAGAGCCAAGGAATTCTTATTCGCTTTAGACAGGAAATTATTTTTGTTTAATATTACTGAAAAAATAGACCAAATTAGTTTGATATAAAAAACTTTTTCATTTTTGTTTTCCTGTTGTCTAGACATTAGATAAGGTAGAACTGGCAGGTGTGGGAAATTTTACTTTTTGTACAAAAATAAGTTGAAGTTTCATATTTGGTAAAGGAAAAAAAGGCTTGCGAATGAGGTTTGAAGGTACTATTAATGTTTGTTGTGTTATTTCCCTTCCAAAAATATCAAATTGAGATGAGGGTGCAAAGAAGAAACAGTCACAAATAAACAAAGGGAAAAAATAATTTTCAACTTCGGAAAGACTAGTTTAGTGTACAAGATTTATTGAATAAGGGCGAAGTTTGTCAAGATAGGTCCAGGTTACTTGGACATTGGATTGTGTTCACAGTTAAGAAAAAAAAAAAAAGATACTGAAAAAATTCTATCTTGACAGTGAGGATTATGAAATTGTCACCAAATGTTGCGCAATATTTATTAAATTGATTGGCATTATTTTTTTATGTAGTTTTAATTGTCTGCAGAATTGGACTATGTATTATTGAACAAAATGGAAAGAAGATCTTTAATCACGATTTACGGAGACCAGCAAATATTAGCAAATTATTTTAGAATTAGGGGAATTTGATTTTTACTATGGGATGAAAGGGCATTTAGATTAACATTTTTTTTGTTGTTTTCTGTAAATTTTTTAAATTCACATTCCAAATAATTTTTAAAATTGTTGGATAAATTAATCAGTAAATAAAAAGCTCTAAGACGTAAAAAAATCTTGAATCTTCTCTGTAATGTATTACATTCAAGAGGCACTAAAAGAAGTCGAGCATGATATTTAATTTATTCAAATATATATCTTTTATTCTAGAACTTTATTTTTTATTTTTTTAAGGCACATGGTATTAGGAAAGTGTATAAAAAGATCGAATATGTTAATCGCATTTGGCAGGGTGAAATATACTTCCAACAGTGAAAACAATTCTTCCTTTTCTCCGCATTTGATTTTGTTATATATTCTTCTTCAAAATGGAAGAAGCCCTTTCCAATTTCCTCACATCCCCTTTGATTCATCAATAGGCCTATAATATATTATATATATATATATATATATATATATATATATATAATATATATTTATATATATATATACTAGTGATGTATTAATTTTCTCTATATAACTATATGTCTATGTTTATATATATATATACTAATATAGTAGTTAGTATATATATATTATATATATATTATTATAATATATATATATATATATATACCGTATTATTATATATATATATATATAATATATTATATATATATATAATATATATATATATATTTTATATATATACGTCTGTATATTGTATAGGTATAGTATAGGTATATATATATATATAGTATTAGTGTGAGTTTTTATTGTGTTAATTATATATATGTTAATATAATATATTAATATATATATATTATATTATATATATATATATATATATATATATTATTTATTAATTTAATACTATATATTAATATATATATATTAATAATATATATAATATTAATATATTAATATATATATATTAATATATACTCACGTATAAGGATTTGGGTTAAACTTAAATAACAATTTTTTTAGTTCATTCCATAACCGTAACTTTTTTTTTACACTTGAATTATCAACTTAATGTTATGATATCCTAAATAATAATGATATCTGCAAGAATTGTAGTATACAATATTTTTGAAACATACGGTACCTTGAGTTGAGTCGTGGGTGGTCTTGCTTTTTTTTTCGTGTATTGTTTTTTTTTGCTCTCTCTTCACTAATTGTTTGATAATTATATGGCGTTTGTAAAAGGCTTTAACTTTTTGAACAGGTGTTCAAAGAATTATACCGCCCACGCTTATTCTTGAATGTTATATTTATTTTTATAGCGTTTTCATTTTTATATTTATAAATTGGCTTATGTTGAGCATTAAATATATGTCAAGTATGTACAATGGGAGAAACTTTTTAACATTTTAAGGGCACAGGTACCCACATAATCAAACACTGTCAATTTTTTGGTTTACCTCTCTATAAACTTTATTTATATAATTATTCATTCTCAAATTAATTTTAAAAGTTAATTATGTCTTAAGTTAGAGGTAGTTTACATACTGAGATATATGGCGGTCTCATTTTGTTTCTTTAACATTTGGCGGTTTGGTATGGTATTCTATTGTTGGTTTTCAACATCAACAGCCAACAATTACGGGGATGTTTAGAAGGTTGGACCAGCAATTCTGTGGAAGAATATCTTTTTAATGAACGTAGAATGTTGTTGGGTATTTCTGCTTGTAATCTCAATCATATTTCCCCAGGTGAGTTTTTAGAGGATTAAAAAAATATTTTTATGTTATTTTCATTTACAAAAAAAATAGCGCTTCGTTCGTTCTTTAATATTAAATAATAAAAATAATAAAACAATAATTAATAAAATCTTTCATACTTTTATCAAGTTCAATTACCTTTGAAACACTTATAGAGCGTTCAATGTTACCCGAAAATGGTGTCAAAGATTTAATCCCCCCCATGTGGGTCCAACTCCGGCTTTTGAAACCCAAAAAAAAAATCTTTTGGCCCTTTTCCCCAATATCGATAACTATCCACCAAAATTGACAATTTTTTATACTTTTGAAAATTTCCTTCTGCCCCAATGGGCAACACATTTTTTAGCAAAGAATTTTTTTTTTACATTTTTCCAGATAAAACCTAAAGTTGAAGCCAAGTGCTTTTCCTTAGTTAATACATGAATTACACGAGTATCCTTTTTAACTGTCAAATTTATTAAAAAAAAAATCAATCTGTCTACAACAAAATAACTTTAGTGAGTTATTAATTTACATTTTGACATCGAAACAGTGTGAGGGGGCCTGTTTGTGTCATATGTTGCGCTCTCCCACTGTTGTCACAAAGGTTGACCAATCTTTACTAGAAATGTAATAATAAATTATATACGTTATATATATATATTAATAATTATTTATATTATATAATGAATAATTACACCTAGCTATTTGAAGCCTTTAGTCTTATATATACTTAATTATATCTCATATAGTACTAGTTTATATTATCTTATTATTATATATGCTGACTATTGTAGTACTTTATAGCTACCGTGAGATATATATAATGCGACTAGGACTCCGCGGGAATACTAGTTATAAAAAAACGCTTATATATTAACTTAGATGGTATACTCAATAATATAACTATAAATATGTGGTAATACTTATAAAGCCCGGAAACTTCTCTAAAAAAAAACGCATTACGGGGTAGATTTGTGCTTCGAAGACTCTCCGCATCTCTTTTTAATATCCAGCAATTTCGATTCCATTTCCCTTTCTTGTGTTTTTTTTCTGTTGAGTTTTTGTTCATCAATCACGCAAAAGATACACAGATTACTACAGACACTTCGTATAAATTTATACAGTCAAAAAATATTAAAGTATGTTATCAGGATTCTCACTAAAAAACTGTTGAAAAAAAATACTATTTATAAAAAACAAAAAAGAAAGTTGACATATATATATATTTTACTTGTCTCTTTCTTTCATACTGTAGATCGTTGTTTACGCCGCACTATGCACCATTAAAGAAAGGTACTTCATTGACAAGAATATCTATTATACAGTAATGATATAAATAGTGATGGTTGCTGGATAATTGAACCGAGCGAGCAGAACAATAGAACATATAAATATAGGATTTAGAAGATCTCAAACGATTATAAAAAGGAACGTGCACTGACAGATGAGAAGAAAAAATAAGAAGATTAGAAAAATATGAAAAGAAAACAGAGAAGAAAAAAGGTTAAGAAAATAACAAAAGACATAAAAATAGCTAGGGTTTGTAGAGGGAAGATATAATAGGATTGTGAAGACACATATTAGCCTAAAGGGAATTGAAAACACTCACATCACCAAACATTGATCAAAAAATAATCCAATTGATAGGTACATCATCAAGATTATAGTAGAATCCCAAGGAGAGATTTCGTAGATTAATAGAAGTGAATATTAAAAAAATATACATAGAGGTGATAATAGAAAAAGTGTGAGGACACAGATTCTCAGTAAGGTAGAAGTTGGCAGCACCACCTCTCTCTATTCTATACATTAGTCATGTTTTTCGTGACTATACGTTTTTGTTCCCTGGTGTATATGCTATGCACTCACCCCATTTGGCAGGATAGGAGGAAGTTTATACTCATACTGTATATAATATATATATATAATAGTGTAAATCAAATATTTTTAGGTATATATATATATACCCAAAAATATATATAACTATATATATACTAAGTACTACTTCATAGTAGATTATCCTGTGATACTAGGTGAATTAGATATATACTGCTATATATCGGTATATCGTATCATATATTAGACACCCAAAAAAATTGGACTTAGGGTTTACGTAGACTTTAAAATCGTAAACGAAATTGGCAAATGAAGGTTTGTTATTTGATTTTGTCATCGGAAATAATAAGAACTTCCTTCAATTTGGGAATAATTACTTGCCAAATCAAAAACCTTTAAGTCCTCATTGATCGAATGTTGTGACATTCTTAACTTTCAGTTTCATTTTGTCTTAGGAAAATAATTTTAATTTTCACTTTACTTTTTAAAAGTATTCTCAGCTGTAAATTTTTTTTTATTTGGTGAAGTTTTGTCAATTTTCTTATGTTAGTACGTTCTTCGGACGCAAGATTGGCTGTATAAGATTTTCTTCGCGTGTTCACAGAAGAATGGATCAACACCAAATAACTTCCGGTAGCAGTGGTAGAGCACTCGCCAACTAAGCGAGAGACCCAGGTTCGTCACTGGTCGGGCGTGTGAGTGTGAGCTGTTCTTTCTTGACTCCGTCTTGCTCAGACTTAAATTAGTACGAGCGACACCCCTCCCTAGATTGGGCTCTTCCGTGGCGGGTAATCCTCTTACTACTCGTCGTTTCAATCTGTTAAAACTAAAGTATTTCTACATAAATAATACAAATTGTAGGTATATATATATAATATATTACTCATTATACTATTATTATTAATATATATACTATATTAATATTAATATATATATATTATAATAATATTTAATATATATTATTATTACGTATTAATATAATATTATATATATAGTAATATATATATTATATAATATATTATATTAATATATATTAATATACTTATTAATTAATATATATTATATATACTATATTATTAATATATATATTATATATATATATATATTATATATTATATATATATATATATATATATTATAATATATATTTATATTATATTATTAATATATATATATATAGTATTATATATATTAATAATTATATATATATATATAAGGAGCTTATTAGAATGCCACCTCATTTTCCAGAATTTATGTTATATTATTAAATGAACTTATTATATAACAGAATGCTCATCATCTCATTCATTTATATTTAAATCTTTATAATTTTGGCCTACTCACTATTTCTATTTTCTTTCAGATCTCAAATAAAAATTTATAAATTTGCCTTTTATACGCACACAACATTAACAGTATAAGGTTTTATAAAAAATTTTAAGGTGTTAATAAAAAAAAAATAAAAATAAGACTATGATCATTGGCTAATAATCAGGAAAAAAAAAAAAAAAAAAAAAAATTTTTCACACAAAATGAAACTATTTTTAATAAAATTTGAAGCAGAAAATATTTCTATATTGATAATGTATTATTTTACTAGATTACTTTTTTTTGGATATATTTTTGGTAGGTAGGTAACTATTATGAGAAATGATAATATAAATATATATAGTATTTGTAGGGGCTATATGATATACTAGTTACCTTAAAATAGCCTATGAGTTTAAGAATTTTTATCTTGCTCGCAGGTAAGACACGAACTTTTCAGGACTGGAAAAATTGAAGAAATATGAAGGCCACCATGCTTCCAGGAAGCCGGCCACCCCTCTTGGGCGGTTCCACAGGTCGAGGAAAAGAGGTTTATACTAGTATTGACAAGAATCAGGCTATTAGATATATAACTGTAGTGCAATTGAAGGCACTATACTGGTGGTTAGCTATATATATATATATATAGTACGTAGATAGTAATAAGTATATCTAGGGCTTACCTCTCAGTATATAAAGCAGGGTGCTCCTATTGTGTCTCAGTAATCGCCATATGTTTAAATATCATTTCTTAGTGACAAGTTGGTAGATTAATATTATATATATATAGGTGATATGTATAATAAATAAATTCTGTTATATAATTTATCATATGGTACTCATTTTTTTTCTTATCGCCTAAGCTGCGGTGTGGGTAACCTGATCTCTCCGACCAGAGTTATTTTAGGCCTTCTTTGGACAGGCGATTTCTGTCTCTAGGGCGGGCAGGTTGTATATAAGGCGGTCGTAACATGCGACTGGACAATCAGACAAAGCTGTAGACAAGAATCATAACAAATCGAAAAGAAGCCCAGCCTTTACCGCCCCCCTCCTATACCTGATTAGTGTAGAACTCGTCGTCCAGTCAGAAAGGTCCACCTGAGCTACAGAACAGAGACTGGGCCCTCACTATGGCATATCGTCAGTGTAGGGTTCATTCCTGGCCCAGTGTGTGGCCACAACCATACCCTCCACAAAACCCAGCCATTCACTCTTATTATGCCACTCTTATTCTCACCTCTGCCATAACTCACATTTTCTCTCTCCACGACATCCTTACTGACTCAATCCATTTCATATATATATATATATAGTATATATTATATATATTATATCTATATATATATAATTATATATATATATGATATATTATATATATATACTATATATTATATAGTAATAATATTATACAAAAAAAATTTACAGGTAAATTCACTAATCTCTAATACAGTAGTAACTTTTGACTTACAAATTTAATTTGTTCCATTACTAATATTGTAACTCAATTTGCTTGTAGTATGAACATCACTCTCTGTTTCATTGAATTAATTGATAATCCATCTCAATTCGTTCCAGCCCCCACAAATGCGTCCCCGCAGAATTTTTTTTACCTATTTTGTTTAAAGAAATCATTTAATATTTATAATAAATAAAATAATTAATTATATTTGTGTGTGAACACCATTAATGCAAAATATGTTGGTTATAAAGAAAATACACAGTCTTATTATAAGGCTGTCTTATTTACATTGCCCGTATCAGACCAATCTTGAGCTTAACTTAATTTCTTCACTGGGTTTTTGCCTTTTTCACCATTCTTTCCTCATTTACCACTTGCAGGCCTCGTTTCAAGAAAAACCTGTCCAAGGAAGTTTTTTTCCTTCCTTTCAGAATGTTTTGCAAATGAGTTAGGCAAGTGTCTTTAAATAGCTCCATGCACGACCAGTTGCAACTTTTTTGGGGCGCTAACTTTCAATAAACTCAGAAAAATCTCTAGCGGCGGCTCATACCTCAAATTTTGGCATCGCACGTATTCAATATGAAAAAATTTAATCGCAGAGGTAGTGAAATAATGTATCTCGGAAAATCTCCGTTAAGGTTGGGGGCGACTATGATTATATCAAGGCACCACTGTATAGGTATTGAAATATTAATCGTTCATTTTTTGTTTATGTTTGTAACTAGGGATAAGGAATGATGTGTGGAGAGACATTTTAATAATTACCCTACCTCATTCTTGGAAGAGGATGGGTGCTCTCTCAAGAGAACATTGGTGTCAGTTGAGGGATGGGCATGTCTATGGTTGTCTTATGGAATATTATTGTAGCAGCAATGATAATAATAGCATAAAAAATTCATACATAATCAACCTATTAGCAAACAGAAGGACTAGGAAAGAGCTCGAATAAACCAAGAAAAACCTGTAGGAACCTTGCCCTCTCATAGTTGGGGAGTTATGGCTAGTTGTGCATATTTTAATATTATAGCCAGATAAAGTCTGTGTATTTTGTCCGTGATTCGTCCGTACTTCACGAGGAGCCACGTTTGAGTGTTGATCCAGATATTATCTTGAGAAGTCTCAAAGAACTACAGAGGCCTTTAAGAATAATAGGCCAGGTATTGACTGGGTCAGTGGATTCTTGGAAAGGTATTCAAATATTCTGATGAAGCAAATATGCCAGAATACTGTAAAATGTGGTGATTGAAAACGATTTTCAGCTAAGCACCACTGCTAAAGTTTCTTTAAAAAAAAATGGTTCATTTTTCCCGAATTCAAGTAACTTTAAATTAAAAGTAAAAATATTGGAGACACTGTTTATTAGAAAATAATTTATTAAATTCAATAATAAATAAAAAAAAAAGTCCTTAATATCAATAGTTTTTAACCCAGCTCTCTGGTGAAATATATTCTGGCATATTCGTTTCATCACAATATTTGAATGCCTTTCCAAGAATCCACTGACCCAGTCAATACCTGGCCTATTATTCTTATAGGCCTTTATAGTTCTTTGAGACTTCTCAAAATAATATTGGACAAAATCACATGGCTGCTATGAAGTCGGAGTCATACCAAAATCCCCTTATCTGGCTATGTTTAATGCAATTGCCATCTCCTCAACTATGAGAAGGGCAGGTTTTATACCAGGTTTTCATGGTGATAGTGGTCTTCCTGGCCTTCTTTGGTATAGGGTTGTTTTAAGAATTTTGTATGTTTTTTGATGCCATTCCATATGACGTGCTTTCTTCAATTGCCGACTTGTTTTTACTCTTTCTTTTATAATGTCTCTCCATCTTTCTTGCTGTTTAAAAAAAGATGAACATGTTTAGATAAATTGCTAAAACTCATCACAAGGTGTAAAGTTTCCTTGTGTAACTTATTATGGTCATTAGTATATGATATATAGTATATATATATATAATTTATAAATATATATATATTATATAGTTATATATATATAATATATTATAGATATATATATTGATATATAATATATATATATATTTTAATGTTTGTAAATATAATGGTTATATATATATAGTATATATATATATATATATATTATATTATAATTTCTTTCTTTCGAAGGAAATTTTTCCTTATATTTTTCCAAGAATGGGAGTAAAGTGCGTGTCGAGCATCGGAAAAAGAAAAGCAGTAGGAAAAGCATGACATAAGTCGAAAAGAAAAGCCCAGCCTTACCGCCCCCTCCATACCTAATTAATTAGGAAGGACTCATCGCAGTCAGAAAAATCCACCCTGTAAAGCTCATGTGACAGCGATGGATACACTATGGTAGATCGTCGAGTTGTAAGGGCTCATCCCTTGGCCCGGGTGGGACCACACAACCATACCCCCTCACCAATCCCCCACCATTTCACTAATGTTTATGCACCTTTCTTTCCGCCTCTACCAAACTCACATTTTCTCCTTCCAATAGATTCGTTTACTGACTCCAATCCACTGGTTTTTCTTCGGGTCTAACCAGCCATGGCGGTCCAACACACTTCGCCAACTATACATCCGCTTAACCAAGCGACTATCATTTCATCCTCCATATGACCAAAACCATCTCAACATACTTTCATTTATTCTCTCATTTACCCCTTTTCTTCACACACAAATACTCTCTATTAGTTCATTCCTCAGTTTTATCAATTCTTCTCACACCTAGCGCACCCCTAAGATTGTCGCATCTGAACACATTGAACTTTAGATCTATACTTCTTATTCCAGACCATTGTATCACTACTAATACATTAACACTGGTAACCAACATACCCTCATGTAAAGACCCTAGCACACTCAAGAGCTTAGTCCCTTTTACATTCACCAAGATTTATTGCACCAGCCACCTTCCTGCCATTCAAACTTTCCTCCCTTTACACTCTGCATCGTCCGTGTCCTTCTCACCGAACATATACCCTAAATATTTAAACTCAGCCTGTTCCAGCTGCTCCCCATCTAACATAACTTCACACTTGAGGGAGTGTCCTCACTCACAACCATAACCTTACGGCTTACTCCACGTTACTTTCAAGCCCCTCCTTTTACACACCCTGCCCAAATCTCTCTTTTACCCAATCCTCTCAAATCACTTCTTTCAGATTTCGCCACACAGAACAAATCATCCGCATATAATAAATAGCTAGGGCACCCTCCACTCATCTCCCATTCGTCACCATTCTAGCACCATTTCCTGCCATCCCCACCTCGGAATTCTATTCATAACCCCATCCATATACCAAATGAATAACCAAGGAGACATAACGACAACCCTGTCTTACTCCGCTATTAATCCTAAACCAATCACCATGGACTCAATTTATTCTTTACACACGCTTCGTACTATCGTCATACATACTTTGGGATTCCATTCAGAAGCCTCACCACCACACCATATATCACTAGACACCTGCCATAAAGCTTCCCTATTTAACTCTATCATACGCCTGCTTGCAAATCCATAAAACCGAATTACAATTTATTCTTTCTTCTCCCTCATTTTCTCGATCATTTGTTTTTCAATGTAAATATTGATCCACACATCCTCGTACCACTCCTAAACGCACCTTTTCTTCACCAATCCAGTCCTTTCAGTTCACTCGCCCCACTCTTTTCGCACCAAAAATACCAGAGTATACCTTCCCTACAACACTCAATAAACTTAGTCCCCTATAATTTCTACAGTTCCCCTATTCTCCCTTACCCTTATATAAGGGTACTTATTACCGCTCTCCTTCCAATCCCTTGGAACGTATACCCTCTATTAAACGCTATACGACAACTTCCAAATCCAATCAATCACCGACTCTCTTCCCTCCGTCTTGATCATTTCACCAGTAATCTGCTACGTATACCTGCAGATTTACCATTCTTCAACTTTTGCACTCTACCCCATTACCTCCTCCAGACTAATAACCTCATCCCCAAAACATCAGCCCTATTCCTTCTTGCACCATCAAAACCCACACACATTTCACTATCACCTCTCATTACTGTTAATATTGTGCAGATTTTTGAAGTAATTGTTCTTTCCACACTCCTCTCACACGCATTTCATCAGTTACAAAAGCACCAATCCCTATTCATTTTTCCCAATTTTTAAATGTTTCTAAAAGGTTGGCTTGGGGAATTTTTTCTTTTTTTTTTTTTTTTTGTTCGCCGCTTATTTTCATTCTTAGCTTTTCGCGCTTCCTTCCAGAAGACTTCCTATTCCTTGTAAGTCCCCATTCATCCTCTTTCAAACTGTTCATTTACCTTCTTTTTTCTCCGTATACATCTTTTAGTATTGCTTTTTCCTCCTTATATAATTCAAGCATCTTTCTTTTGAGTCTTCATCATTGGCCTTTAGTACATTCAACACGCTTTTCTTTTTTACCCTTAACCGCTTTTCATCACCTCTTCATTCCACCATTCACTGTTAAACATTCTTTACTTCCTACTTTGCACATCCACATACGCTCCTTTGCGACTGTACTAACAATTGCTTTCCTTCATTTGCCCCCAGGATTTGTTTTCAGATAGTCAACTACTTCCACATTTCAAACCGATTTACTAGCGCGAAGCGCTGCTTACATACTTATTCCTTATTGTCTTGCTTCACTTAACTTTCTCACTCTTAATTTTTGCCTACTTCCTTTCGTATCACCTTCCTCCTCCATCCAAGCCCCCACTAACTAATTTTACATAGAACAAACATAATGACCGGATAATCCCATTCCTAAACCCCTCACTGATTAACATCCAACCACATACTACAACATCTCCATCTCCAGCAACACTAAATCAATGCATACTTTTCACTTCGATTACCATCTCTTCCTACGACCACTCCTAGTATACTTATGGATGGATACTCTTGTGTTTTAAGAAAATATTTTACTTACACAGATACCTCTCTCTTCACAGAAATCATCCACCTTCCTACAATTCTCATTTTTCTCGCAGCCACCAAAACCACTGTTGATACCATGTCCCTTTTTTTGATCAGCCTTATCCAAAACCCATTCAGGTCCCCCAAAAAACTAATCAATCTGAAGCTCCTACTTCACCCTTTCCAAACATCAATTAGATTATCCCAAAAAATCGCTACTCTATTTATCGTTTGGGGGGGATGGATGAGAGGGGTAACCAACACACATTACCTTGACAAGTATAATACTACTAAAGTATACCACTTAGCCTACAAGGACTCACATAATCAATGTCTTACCATAGCTGTGTACCACAGGTCAAACTCATGCAAATTGCAAACTCCTTCTCCTTCCGTCTCTCTTCAGTTTTGCCACACCAGCATACACAATTCACACCGACCACTCATTTTCTCGGTTTCCTTTCATCTTTGTTTCGAGGTCACAGCGAGCAAATCAAATTTTCCTTTTAAATACATCCATCAGCTCTCTCCTCTTTCTTCCTCAAAGACATTGGTATACCTCTGACATTCCACTGTACCCATAGCGATTGTCAGACCAATTTTCGCCGAGAAGATAGAAGGCCGTTTACGGCGATCACTACCCTCTCCGAGGCCTGCATTAAGCATTCCTGGCAAAACAAATAGAGTGGGTTAGTAGGCCAGCCAACCCAACTATCACCGTACCTTAGTCGGCTCCTACGACACGCAGAACATTACGTTCTGTGTGGGCAATTCTTTCTCGCCCCCACACACAAGGATATGGAAGTAGTTAGGATGTCTTAAGAGTGTTTTATCTAGAAGAGGAGTGGTGTACTTTAAGTATGTGCTATATGATATTGGGCATAAATGGGTGGTCAGTAACATGTTGCCTGGAGGATAAGGTGTGTGAAGAATATGACGCAAAAGGAAAGACGCACCATTAAAAAAAAAAAAAAAAAAAAAAAAAAAAAGGGAGGGTAATTTCATCGCTGTCGGTATGGCGCTGTACTCTCCTAGTATATTATTAGTATGTTATTATATATAATATAATAGTATGTATATATAGTGATATATAATATATATATAGTAGTATATATATATATAGTATATATATATTATATATATATATATTAACTGTATATATATATTATATATATATATATAGTATATATATATAGTAGATATATAGTATAATATAGATATATTATATATGATATAATATTATATGGTAATATATATATATCATATATATTATATATATATATTATATATATATATATATACGAGTGGCGCACATAAAACCGGCCCCATCTATGGGTGTCCAGATCGACCCCCCAAGAGCCTCTTGCCTGCATCGTTGTAAATGCGGCATTAAAGATCTTGAATTATTTTGTGTTATTATTAGTATGTTATGATATTATTATGTATGATTATTATATTATTATTACTTATTATTGATTATTATATTTTATTATTATTTTATGTATTTTTATTAGCCTGCAAATATTCATTTGTTGCATGGTGTTCCCGTGTTTAAATCTAGCATAAAGTACCAAACCGACACATAGAAGATGGCCTGAAAAAATGGTTAAACGGCAGCTTTCCATTCAAAAAATTTTTTTAATAAAAAGGGCCAAAAAGTGAGGACTGAATAAATTTTTTAACTTTTCTTATAAAGCTACAGAACGCTTTTTTACTTTAGTAACCCCAAAGACTTTCCACATCTGTGGAGAATGAATCCAGACTTAATGATATAAGCTTGTGTATAAACCAGAACCGTTCTCAAAGAACTTCTGGCGAAATACGGGAAATTTTAGACAAAGTATGGAAACCCAACTGAAAATTTTACCTTCCCGGTTACAGTACAGCGTATTAAAAAGACACACTCTATTAGAAAGAGAAGAAAGGAGACCGTATGTCGTTTCACGTGATTTTCAGTATCATTGGCTAGTATATTGACGATGAAAAATAGTGTATACTGCAAATATTGTGTATGTTATTTTCTAGAGGAAGGGGCTGGTGTCAATTCACAGGACCTTGGCGTTTTCATTATTAAAAAGTAAATTGAAAAAAGTAATTGAAAAAATTTTCGCGCCATGCTTATTTACGCGCCATGCTTCGTTAAAATATCACATGGACTGTGTTCCTGATGCTGAGAGTTTTGAGCAAGCCTGGGAAAGGCCTGAACTGTCAAATCAAAACAATAATTAAAGAAAGGCAGCAACAAATATTGGAAAACAAAAAACGACTTGTTCCAATAATTGAAACGGTATTACTGTGTGATCTGCAAGAATTGGCTCTTCGTGGCCATCGAGATTCTGGTAAAATATATATGTCAGAAAAACCCAAGAATAATGAAGGAAACTTTCAGGCAATACTACGGTATAGAGCAAAGGTAATCTCAACCTGCAGACTTCTTTAGAGGGAGAGAGTTATAGATATCTTAGTTCACAAACTCAAAATTGCATATTAGAAGCCTGCAATGTTATTTTGTTGAGGCAAGTTGTTGACACTGTTAACAAGTCTAAATGTTTGCAGCTCTCGTTGATGAAACTTCAGATATCTCCGACGATGAGCAAGTTTCCATTTGTGCTAGATATGTTAATACTGAGACACTAAAACTATGTGAAGTTTTTCTAAATTTTGTTGCTACATGTGATTTAACAGGCCCAGGACTGGCTGATCTAATTTTAGAAAGTTTTGGACTGCTTAGGCATTGATACAGCGTATTTCCTGGGTCAAGAATACGATGGAGTTGAAGCGATGTAGGGTGCCTTCAACGAAGTACAAGCACACGTTTCTAGAATTCATCCACTTGCAGTTTACCCTCATTCACTGAATTTAGTTGTGTTCAAGTCTTGTGAAGTTGCAGGAATTCGATGTTGCATTGAAGTCATTGCAAAGTCACATGATTTTTTTAGCTCACCAAAAAGGAAAGACATTTTGTGTAAAGAAATCGAAAATTCAGAATTCGCAACGAAAGTTGAAACTTTGAAAAGACACTGTGCCACGCACTAGATTGAAAGATATCATTCTGTGAGTGATTTCTTTGAATTTTAATGCTTCTATTAAACTATTTAGATGTAATTGAAAACTGGAGAGGCACAGATGCTTTTCGAGATGCAACACTGCTAAAAAGTACTATATTACATTCACAGTTTTTGCTTTTCCTACTTGTCTTAAGTGAAGTGTTCGGAGTTGGATTACCACTTAGTAAACACTTACAAAAAATAAACACCGATCGTAAATCTTCTTTAAATATAGCTACTGTTACACAGATACAGAGAGAACTACAAGGTCTTCACAATGATGCTAACAATAACTTTCGCAAGATCTTTCAGTTAGCTAAAACTCTATGCAATATATTTGGAGTTGTTATGAATATTCCAAGAATAACAAGCAAGCAAATATATTGTTCAAATCCATCCATTTCTGAGCCTGAAAATTACTATAGTATCACTATTTGTATTCCATTCATTGAACTTTAAATGCGAATTGGAACATAGATTCTTACGAGACACTGATATATTTAAAGGATTTTAAGTACTATTTCCATCATTAAATTCCCTTCCAATGTCCAGTGAGGAGGAAAGGGATTTGAGAGTTCTTTTGAAGCGTATAACGCAGATCTCAACCAACCTCCTTCAGACGTAATGGCAGAGTTCAAATTATATAGGAAATGCCGCCAAAAATACCAAAAATCTGCCATATTAGACTGCAGTGGATGCCCTATCTACATGCAATAAGGACATATTCTAAAACATATTCAAGTTGCTGTAAATCCTCCCAACTACACCTGTATCAGCTGCAACACCCGAGAGAACCTTTTCGACTTGTAAGAAGAATTGTAAAAACTGTACGTTGAGAAATACAAATAACCAAAGCCAGGCTGAATGGCTCTTGCCACTTGCTATCGATTCACAAGAAATTCAAATGAAATGTAAATAAGAATAATTCACGAGTTAGGCGAAAAAAAAAAAAAAAAAAAAAAAAAAAAAAAAATGAAAACTCTATTTCAGTTCTCTAAGTAATGGGACCATCTGCTAAAAAGTGGTCATATTTTTACAGCGTGTGATAATATATTTATTATATCATATAGTATAATATATAATATAGTATATCATAGTATATACAGTTCATATATGTATAGTATATATATAGAATATATAATATTTATATATATATATATGTATATATATATATAATATACTACTAATATAATATTATGAAGCCCTGGGATAGAGAAGAGGCTTCTGTGTGACGTGTCTCACTCAACTAATTTGGTACAGAGGGGGCGGTGGTAAGGCTGGGCTTTTCCTTTCGATTTTTGTTCATATTCCATGACTGCTTTTCTTTTCCGATGCGAGTGACACGCGCACCTTACCCCAGTCTTTGGGAAAAGAGGTAAAATGAAGAAAGGAAAGAAAGAAAGATATATATAGTAGCAAAGGGATGTACCGATAGTATCAGGTAGCGATATCGGTAGTATCGGCCATTTTTGATGGTAGGTCGGTTATCGGTTGAAAAATGGCCGGATACTTAGCGATACGTCTACTTGTGGTGTGAAAAATTATGAGAAACTTTTAGATTCAATAATAAATCTAGTTATGATATCAGATAGGCTAGTAGCCACATTTAGTGTTTTTTTTTCCTCGCATTTCTTTTTTAACTTAGGCATTTTTTAGCGTTCGTCCAACTTGCGTCTTTAGCATAAAAGTTACCTATCTTGGACAGTCAGTTATTATTAATTGTATACAGATGTTATCTACGTTTGTTTAGGTTGATCAAGTAGTCATGTTTTTTCTTTTGTACGCAAATTTTCGTGAGTGCCAGTGGAGTGTTGAAACTTTCTGGATATTCATATTTTAGATATTTGCTGTAAATAGGGTTTTATCGTTTTAAAAGTTTTAGGTTTTATTTTTCACGATAATTTGTCCTCATTTCTCCTTTGGTTTTTGGTCTATTTGTTTCTGTCTGTTTTGTTGTTGATTGCGTGTGTGCGTGTGCGTGTAATATATGTTAGCAGATTTGCACAGGCGTGGGCGTTTCGTTTTGACTTGTACCAACATCAATGGCTTGCACTCAAAACTCTGCATCCATGGAATACTGAACCTCTCTTAACTCTAAACCTAATTTTATGCTCTTGTCTTGAGACCGCAGATGGCTAAGAATTCATCCTTCAACTCGTTTAATAGTATATCCAACTTAACTTATATTATAATTTCCGTTTGAAGGGTGGAGTATGTGCCTATTGTAACATAAATACTCCTGTAACACCGTCTCGAAGAATCTCGGCGCAATCTCCTAACTTTCGATGTTCTGTGGCTTTAAAATCTTTCTTCCTTCTATTACAATATTCGTTTATGCTTCTGCTACTGTCTCCTAACCAGAACAGATTTTTCAGTGCCTTTTTGTATTTACCTTACTACTTTCTCCACGAGACTGTTCATATCTTCTTCATTCCAAAATACGGGAGGCCTCTATTAGGGGGAGTTCTCAATGTACCAGCAAAACTCAAAATTGTTGGGGTTCCTCTCGTACTGATTAAGTTGGGAGGAAGCGAATCATGTCAGTATCTCAACGATCTGGAGCAACTGATTAATAACCTACACACATTCCGGATCGCCCAACCAATTCTTGAACCACTTGACCAGTGTTTCACCACTAGTCCTTCTCTGTGTAAATACACCACCTTCGCTCCGTATTGGTAAATCTGACCACAAAACCTTATACGTCATTAATTTTGAATCGTTCGTTCTCACAACTCTCCATCCCTATGCGGTTTTTCTGGCACTTTGAGCGGGCCGATTTGGCCGTTGCTTCTACCCTAACTATAATTGAAGTGACTCCTTTGACTTTGAAGACGCTTCAGATTCTGCGATAAAGTGCGAACTGGTAAGTTGGTTAATGGATGAGGCACGGTTCATTCCGTTCTTGGACTAAATCTTTTTCTCCCAAAATCCATGGTTCGATCGTGGCTGTGTTCCCTGGCCATGCAGGCTAGAGACAATGCTGTATCGCGTGTGTATGGAAAAAACTCGCTTTCTCCTATCACTCTTGCCAATTGTCATTCAGCTAGAAATTCGTTGCAGGGATACTCTTCGACAGGCAAAGCGGACTTTCATTAAACAAGAGTGCGCTGACCTCCTTGGTTCTCCTTACTGACAAATCTCTCTGGGCCTCTTGCCAAAAAACAGTCTCTACAACTTCGTATTAAATCTCCTTTTGCCTTCCTCTTATTCGCTCTGAGGATTCTGTGTTAATACTCCAACTGAAAAAGGCCAATTCATCATCTTGTTGGCCTCCTATTTTCCTCTAATTCAAAACAGGACGATTCTGGCATTCCTCATCCTCCTCTATCTCCTCTCAGGTGTCCTATGCCGTTTCACCGTGTCATGTGTCATGTTGACTAGGTGTGCATGAGCCGTCTTGAAAGTCTGATGAACGTTTGAAGGCAGGTGGCCCGGTGGCATTCCTCTCCGAGTTTTGAGGAAGTGGCTTCCGTGCTGACCCGCACCCCTCGTGTCAACTATATGCTCTATGCCTTAAAATACATAACACTTTCCCTCAGGCTGAAGCGCCGCCAATGGTCCAACCGTATTCCGAAAAAAGATGAGTGCTGCTTTGTGATCCTTTTAACTATCGCCCTATAGCGTTCTCACATTGGTTCTTTCTAAGATCTGTTGAACCGTTTCCAACTCTCACTTCTTGAGAGTCATCTGGAATCTCTTCCCTTTCTTTTCTGATTACCAGTACGGCTTTTCGGTGCTCGAGATCTACTGGGAGATATACTTTCCTATTTAAGCAATTTATGGTTTTCCGCCCATATGGACTAAGAGGAGTCTGTGTGTGGTGGCGCTTGACATATCCAAAAGCATTGACGGGTATGGCCACTTTTCCTTTCTTTAAAGCCCCCTCCTGTTGGTGTAATGTGTCCTTTGCTTATGTATGTCTAGCTTTCTTTCAAATTGCCCAATGTTGGCTGTTGTTGTTGGGGCGACTTCTTCTTTTTCTGTCAATGATGGTGTGTTCCTCAGGGTCTGTTTTATCTCCCTACTTTATTCCGTGCTTTCATCAATTGATCTTCTCAACCTTGCACATCTAACGTCTATGTCCACGTCATATGTCGATACTCTGACCCTTCATTCTTGAACTGCATATCAATTCTACTCCCTCGTCTTTTACTTCTAGAATGTGCCTCTTCGTCGTTAATCTTTGCCGATTCTATGTCTCGCTGATCTGGATAGAATTTCGGGTTGGGTCGTCTCAAGGCTTGTGAAATTTAATTCTTTAAAAACCCCAACTTGTACAAATCTCTCTCCCTAAGACACTTAACTTTTTTCCTATCTTTGTCGACGGTTCTCTCGTCTCTCCTGTTGACGAAGTATAAACATCCTTGGCCTTAACATAAACAAAAGAAAAATGTTTGAAAACCCTCCCAAATCCAGTGGATTTGCTAGCGCGCTCAACGGAAACGTGGTGAGTTCTGTTTAGCGAGTGCGAGACTTTTGTCCTCTGTCTGCAGGTGTACTCCACCGTATACAAGGGTCTCATCCGCCCTTGTATGGAGGTCAGTGCTCTCATATCTGTGGGGGCGGGGGCTCTGGGTTTCATCCGGCTGTTGGATAGGGTCGAGTCAAAGGCCCAAAAGACTTATAAACTGTCCATTACTCTTTGTAGTTCACTTGACCCTTTATATTTGCGGCGCGAATATGTTGGTGCTTTATCCCGTTTCTATAGGTACTGTAGATGCAAGTGCTCGAGGGAACTATCGCACTCGCGTACCACTACCTTGATGGCGCGCCCGGGTAGCACAAGGGGTGCTGTGTCGGCACATGATGTGTTTGTGTTTTGAATTTTCAGTAACTCCAGACTGGTTCGCTGCGGTGCTTCTTTCTTTCCTGCCACCTCTGTTCTGTGGCTTCTGAGGCTTGCTGTGTTTCCTACTCATTTAATCTCCCTCACTTTTTTGCCTGCGTCTTGTGCTCATCTGCGTAATTGGCGTTAGATGGATTTTTGAGGCGTGTTGACAACACCCACTCCTCATTGTCTCGGCTTCTGGGCCGAGAAGCGGCCTGCGCGTGAGTGGAGGTCACACATGTGAACGGTGTCTAAAAAAAAGGTTCTCTGTATTAATTCCTTAATCTAAGCTGAAACCTCACAAGAATTGGCAACCTTCCGACGGCTGAACCACTTCTAGAAATGCATTTAAAATGATCATAACGAGGAGCTTGCTCGCTTATGACAAAAAAAGAAAAAAAAAACAAAAGAGACAGAGAAGTGGAAAGCCGCCTTATCCTGTAACCCCCGGCGACAGCCTGAGTAGTGACGGATTGGTGGCTTTTCAGCAAATAAACCGACTGAAGATGAGGATGTGGATATGTTAGACTTTGATAAGTTTCATGGGCCGAAAGTTGCGATTTGACATCCATTCGTACTGCAAAGGAAGTCACCAGCCAGGGAACCTCATCGTTAAAAATCTGAAAAGAGACAGTCATTCAAGGCGAGCCAAAAAAATTCAAATTTGCATCTGGTAAAGAAGAGTGATTGGAGACTCTTGGCCATGCCCATTTCGAAGCTGCCTTACATAAGAGGAATCCTTCATGCGGGTGGCATGGAAGAAATGGCCAAGGTTATTCAATGATATTATCAGTGCTTCAGGATGCAATAATTATTCAGCACCTCCAGTTCATCAATGTCGAGAGAGCAGAGCGGTTTGATTAAATATAGAGTATTAGATAGTAAGAAATGATAATAACACGCCCGAAAAAAGGAGACAGTCTCTCAGCCAGATACTAGTGAAAGCTTAATGTTGAAAGTGGCCGATCAATAATAGACATCGAAAAGTCATCAAGATATTTATTCAAAGTGCTCGTAATATTTGTATCTAATCTTAAAAATAAATGTATTTGTTTTTATGTCGTGTTTGAAGAAATAGGAGTTTTTTCGTATTTTAATTTTGTCGGCTACGTGATTAATTGGATAGGTCTCTTCTGTTCAATATTTTATTCATTATAGTTTTAGCGTAGTTAAAGAATCTACTTGTAAATTGTAAATCATGTTAAAACATAAAAAGCTAGTAGCTAAAATACTTTGTTAATTCTTACTTGAAAATGGAAATGGGAATATTTTTTAATAATAAACACAAAGAACATAAAAAAGTTATTATATAATTATATTTGCAATTTATTATAGATATTCCTTTTTTCGTAGACTTCATAGTTTTTATAAAATAGAAGATATTTATGTGGGCACAACCAAATATGAAATATAATATGACTAAGTTACTGTTAAGTACAGGAAGATGACAGAGGCTGAGTTGGTCTCTAGCAGGTGGCCACATATGTGGTCTATCCTTCAGTGACTGGTGGATGGGTATTAAATATGATTATTGTAAAGTACGTAGCGGATACCGTTATTCAGGCACCGTAAAAAAATTAGATATCGGTATCGAGCCTCTTTCTGGTATCGAACCCTTAAAATAGTATTATATATATTATTATAATAATATTATATAGTATATATAACTTTATATATAATGATAATAATGAGTAATAATAATATTATGTATATATATAATAATCTATTATATATATAGTTATATATATAATTAAATAATATAATAGTATATATATAGATTAATATATAATATATAATAATAAAAGTATATATATAGATATATATGATATATAAAATATGATATAGTCATATTATATATATATATATATATAATTAAATATAATATAATATATAATATATAATAGTATATATTATATATATTACAGCATTCATAGTAGTATATTAATTAGTTAAATAAATGTACAATTCTAATGAATCTGAAAAAAAGTAAATATTATATCAGTAGGCAAAAAAGTGTTAAAGATTTAAAAAAAAAAATAAAAATAATGTCTATTTATGAATCTGCGTACTGTGTCAGATCAGGCGTCTTCCAATTACAGTATGAGCCGATTAAATTCAATCATGTATAATGTGAGGAGAATGGTCGGCAGCTATATCTAATAAATGTGTCATCAATCACCTAGTTTTGCGGTTATTAGTCGTCGCCAGGAGTAGTTGCGTTAAAAACTTGAATATTAGGATAGATTGGTTTTTTGACAGGACTAAATTCTACAATTAGTGAACGAGTGTGACCACCAAGCTTATTATTAATAACTGTAATTGAACATAATCCAAAATCATATGTGTATGGATCTTTTAAAGGACAATTAGCAAGTAATATTCGCATAGAGGGTTGAATGTATTACTGAAAAATGCAAATGGTGTTCTCAAAAAACAATCAATTGCTTGATAATATGATGCGTAACAGCAGATATGAGGAGAAGGATCATCAACCCTCTAGTGTGGAGTTTATAGGCAGAGAGGCTCATGATTCGCGATGAATTTGCAGAAGGACCTCCAAAGGACTGAGAAGGGCGATAATTAAATAATCATAGGCGGTCGAGCTCGTGAGGATAAAAGTAGAAGTTTTACGGTTTGTTGAGTAGATTCACGAATACGCGTGAAATGTATGCAAGGTCTATGTGTGAGTTCCAATCAATCGCCAGTTGAGTACAATAGGTATGGTCTGAATTGCCGTCACATGCTATAACTGTTCAAGTTCTAGAGTTGTGGAAACAAATAATATAAGAAGTGACTTTTCTTCCCTCAATCAGCACACTTGTTACAGCAGTTTGATGTAGGAGTTTTTGCACCTCTAAAACGGTGTGGAATAATGTTCTTACTGAGTGAAAGCTAGGTTAAGGAAAGTGCTGCACCACCCCTCAAAAAAACTCAGAAAACTAATGCAGAGAATGGAAGATAAGTAGCATGAATATGCAATATCTGCTTTCAAAACATGTGGAATCCATCCTTTCAATCCACAAGTTATCATGAAAAAGCTTTCATAAGAAGACATTGGAAAACCTGAAAAGTGTCATATGTTAGTCCTTTCCTTGTTGAATATCTTCAGGAACAGAGGGAAATGGGCATACAAAGAAAACGCAAGAGAGAGGTCGGAAACTGAATATAGCACTAGGTCAAAGCATATCTCTGAGAGATGCAATGGAAACAGGCCCATCTGAACCCATGGCAGATACCACAAAAAAGACAGTAAAGAGGAGGAAATTAAATTTCTCATCTAATCCTGAAACAGAAATAGGGAAGTCAACAGACATTTCTACCAACAGGGGTGCAAGGGATACAGAATCCAGTGAATCGACCGAACTGCTGCAACAGGTGATGAGTACATGTTGGGTCATTATGTACTTATCGAGTTCATTCCAGATGTCCACTACGTTGCTAAAATCAAGGGTAGGCAAGGGGATGAATAGATAGTAGAACATTATAGGAAAAGTGAGAGCAGTAAAGTACCTCTTGATTCTGTGTGCTTCAAGTTAGCCAATACACCAGACGAGGAACTCGTTATAATGCAAAGTAAGAAATTTGTTAAAACATTAAAATTAACTAATATCAATAAAAATTTGCTATTTTTTTTTAATGAATAACAATTTAACAATGTTAATAAACAATGATGTTAATTAAATACAGAAATTATCATATACCTAAGGAAATTTTATATATATTTTTAAAAGTTGGTATAGTATTTTTCATATTTTTACTTCTTTATTTATATGTAAGAGGCATTTGTTTCATTAAATTAAAAGTTACAAATATATATATTTTTAATATCCTACACTTTAATAGCTTTCTAAGTTTTATTTTTTAATGTGGAATTAGTTTAATTTGAATTTTATATGTTTGGCATTCGCAATAGCCCCAATGCCAAAATTAGCAGTGATTGAAAACGGCTAATTTTTTTAATATTTATTATTGAATTAAATAAATTATTTCCTAATGAACAGTTTCCAATATTTTTGCTTTTAATTTCATGTTATACTTGAATTTGGAAAAATGAACCATATTTTTTGCAGAAACCATAGCAGTTGTGTTTAGCTGAAAATCATTCTCAATCACCCCATTTTAATGATAAAATATATATATATATATATTATATATTACCGGTATATATATAATAATATATATGCGCTCGGTGCACGCACATATATAGATATTAGTAGTAGTAGGGAGTATTAATATATATTATATAGTAGTAAAGTAATATATATAATATTTATCATTATAATATAAATATATATATATATATATAATATAGGATATAAGATATAAGATATAATAAATTATACAAATAGATAATCTAAATATAATATAATATAATATAGTATATATATATGTCTAAATACGGGTAAGGGTGATAAGGGGGACGTGATAGAAAACTATAGAAAAAATTAATTTATTGAGTGTTGTATGTAAAGGAAGATTATGCTAGTATTTTGGTTAAAGAGTTCGTGTTGAATAAACTGAGGGGGATTGATTTCTTGAAGCGTATATATTGATGTATAGAAGTGGTAGAGTGAGTATGAGAATCAAAATTGTTTGATACATTAAGAAGGGCAAGTGGAGGAGAAGAACATAGCTCGATGCTTTAGGTTTCAGTGAACTTGCAACAGGCAGTAGATGGGAGCGACCCTCCTAAGACAGGGATATTGATATGAGGCACCTGTTGCATGTGTGTAATGGAGTGTAGTTGTTACGTTTCAATGCGCATTCACCCAGACGCCCTGAGAAACGTCACAGGGAATAGCACATGCGTAGGTTCAGATAAAGCACAGAATGATATAGAAGTGGATACGTGGACATTGGCGTTTATAGTGAAAAATAATAGACAAGGTCGAAGCGAGCTGAATGGAACAAGTAGTGGAGGGTTGCACGTGCCCGCTCGTACTTGTATGCCAGATATGTCGGTTATGTAGTCTCCC
>JABUQX010095778.1:22500-25590 GCA_015478945.1 Trachelipus rathkii | reverse complement strand
TATTGTTAAATGTGGCCTAGTTTGATATGTAGAGGAGGAAATAGGATTTTATCTCTTCTCTTTAAACGTGGACTAATTACATTTTTTCTCTTGCAGTAAGTTATGCTCGTGCTCTCCAGATTTGTTTGAAACAATGTTTTGACATGGCTGTGCTGTCCCATAATCAAAGGAAGCAGTGATATTTAGTATACCCTCCTTGTAATACTAGCAGACTAGTGCTCCCCAATATTTGATTGCGATTTAAAACCTTTTTATATGCTATTTTTTCTTTTAATTCCGAGAATGTCCAATCGGCATCGATCCATATAGATTGCCATTATGCACCAACACACACACATAAGACTTCTTTTCGAACTGTCTAAAACCAAGCGCCATTCATTGGTATCTATCGTACGACTCAATCCCCATCCCTTTTAAAAAACCAGGTATGTCGCAGCAATATACAAAACTATTTTCTGTTCTAAAATATTTAAAAAGTTCTGAATGGGAATCTCATTTGAATGTAGTACTAGTCGTATCGAGGTGGTGTCGAAATTTGGGTAATCGATACAATATTTATTTTTCTTGGTGAAGCCCGAAGTCTTGACAAAGCAAAAGTAGTAATTGGTCTCGTGGTTAGTAAACTTTAACCACACATGATATTTAAAAAATGTAAAGCGTTAACAAAAGCTACAAAAAACTTGTTTCTATCAATTTTATCATACGTTATCACCAAAAGATTTAACATTTTTATGTGCTTCAAATTTATGCAAATTTGAGATTCTTATAAGAATTTTCTTTAAATTTTTGCTTATATACCTTAAAGCTTACATCAACATTTAAGGCTAAATACAGCATTGCAGTGAATTCACCATTGTGTTAGTTTTATGAAATCATAAATTTACCATCGGAACTCCAAATAGTATTTTTGGAACCGAACCCTTCGTCCAATGTCGCAGTCTTTCAATGCATATATTGCAGGCTTTATGTGGAGCACACGAATTATCTTGGTAACCCAGTTTAATGCAAAAATAGGCTACGTAAGCTCTTATTTCAAAGTCAAGTTATATTCGCTCGTTAATGTGAGAGTGGTAAAATTTTCCAAACAATATATAGCAGAAGGAACAGGGTTGTTTGCATTTGATTTTTCTATTGCTGATGACATATGCTTGATTGTTCTGCCAATTTGTAAAGATGTATAAAGCATTTAATTCACCAAAAAAATAAGAAATTTTAAGATAACAAAAAAATTGGCTTAAATAGGTACTTATTATGAAATAGGTACTTACAATTTATGAAATTAAACTAGAAACACGAATGAGTAGGTCCTATATAAATTGCATCTAATTAAATCAAAGCTATTAAATCACAACGACCAATTTACTCACTAAATTATATGCTAATTCAAAATTATGTTATTGCCAACAAACTTATGTCTAACTCAACTGACTGACTGACTGACTGACTGACTGACTGACTGACTGACTGACTGACTGACTGACTGACTGACTGACTGACTGACTGACTGACTGACTGACTGACTGATTGATATTTTGACTGATTAACTCCGGAAACGAGTCGCTTTTATATATTTTAGTTGTCGCTCTAGAATATTCTACAGAAAACAGGAACGCTCGAGAAAATTCTAGAATCCTATGAGATTTATAGCTTACTTTACTAATAGGTTAAAAAATGATACAATTAAAAATATTTTTAGGGTGTTACATATAAAAATAGACATAATACAACAATACTATAACAATAGGTACAAATATCTAGATAATAACCTAGTTGCATATGTGTAACTGCAAAAAGACTTTGGGAGTATTGAGAAAAACCTTTTTATGAATACGATGAAGGAGGAAGGGTGTTGAGCAAAATCAGAACCTGATAGAGCAAAACCGAGTAAAAATTCGTGCTCAGTGCGCACACAAATTACCTATAATTCATTGTCAAATCTAATTCAATAGAAAAAAAATTTAAATTTGTTCCCATTATTAATTATTATTATAATTATTATTATAATTATTATTATTATTATTATTATTATTATTATTATTATTATTATTATTATTATTATTATTATTATTATATGTTTTTATTATTATTAATATATTATATTATTATTATTATTATTATTATTATTATTATTATTATTATTATTATTATTATTATTATTATTATTATTATTATTATTATTATTATTATTATTATTATTATTATTATTATTATTATTATTAGTATTATATATTATTATTATTAGTTTTATTATTAGTATTATTATTATTATACATATTATCATTAATTCTTATCATTTATCTGAATAATTCATCATTATTATCATCCATCATCTCTCATTCATGATCAGCATCACATCATCCATCATCATCATCATCATCATCATCATCATCATCATCATCATCATCATCATCATCATAATCATAATCATCATCATCATCATCATCATCATCATCATCATCATCATCATCATCCATCATCATCATCATATAAAAGGCATATTATAAATAAACTGAGCTTTCTTGGTTCTTCATAAAAAAAAACTCAATAATTATTTTTTAGAAAATATAATATGAGCGCGCCTAGGTCAGAGGTAGAGCACTCGCCTAGCACTCGTCCCAGGTTTGAGAGTGGGTGGAGCGAGAGAATGTGAGTTATTCTCTATTAACTCTAGTTTCGTCCTACTCAAACGTTAAGGAGTACATTGGTTTCATGCTTTGCTAATAATAAGAAAACTTCCGGCATTCTCAATAGGCCTGGCCAGACAGCGAATTTAGTCGTTAGGCTCGTGTAAAACAAGGACCTTTCTCGATGGGTCCCACTGACAGGTCGTGGTTTCTATAAAAAACCATAACCTTCCTGAGGGAGAACAGTTTTTTTTTCTTTAGCTTTTTTATAAATTTTAATATTTTCTTAATAAGAATTTCTGAGCAAACAATTTTCTTTAAAACGAGTTAATATTTATGACAAAGACCTAAATAAAATGTCAGAAGAGGTTTAAAACCTATTCAAAAATATATTTTGCACGTTTAAACTTAAAAGAGGTCTATCTTTTAGAATTAATTTCGGTCATTGTCAGTAGCGTCAGAGGTA